>JAROOI010000454.1:0-29917 GCA_030578255.1 Tiaroga cobitis | reverse complement strand
GACACACAGTACACTGTCATATGGAAGTAAACACAGAGCTGGATTGAAAGCATGGGGGATTATTATTAGGAGGCCATGATTGATAAAGGCCAATGGAGGGAATTTGGCCAGGACACCAGGATTACACCCTTATTCTTTACAAGATGTGCCATGGGATATTTAACGACCTCAGAGCAAACTTCAAGTCAAATCAAGTCACGTTTATTCATGTAGTGCTTTTTACAATACAGATTGTTTCAAAGCAGCTTTGAACGTCTCATCCGTAGGACTAGTATATGAGTAAAACATCTCACTGTCTCTCCACTGACTAACTTTGCGGCCCACTTTCATGCTCAATGAGTGAACAAAGAACTACCGGTATGTAAAATCTTTGGAGTGACTCCCATCAGCGCAGAATTGTGACGAATGTTGATCTAGAATGCCGAAAAAAATCATCATTCTGATGATGACTGAGGTCGCATTACAAAACATCAGACCTGTATCTGAATTAGGACCACATATGGAAGTGGCCCAAATCAGAAAGGGAAAGATCAGAATCCATGTGGTTTGTGCTGTTCACACTGTTATGGAACACTTTTTTTTTCTTCTGCAGTCTGAATGTAGCTTTTTTTATTTTTTTGTTCCTTCTTTTTAAGACCCAGGCCACACTGCTGCAGATGAGTGCCTCTAAAGGAAACCGTAAGAAACAGGAGGACAGCCTATCAGAAGCAGAGAAACTGAAACCAGTTCCTGCGGCTACACCTCCAGTATCAGCGGAGAATATCGAAAACAGAAAGTAAGAGACCGCAGCAACTTTAATTGTAATGATGCGAGGATCTATTTTTGTTTGACATTTTTGAAAGAAAAAGTATTCCATGTCAATTGCGTTTGTTGCCCAAGTGCCCAAATTTAGAGATGCACAATATAAAAGTTTGTATGATTGCCTTTAGAATTATTTATGGCTGTTAAAATGTGAGGGCAATAGTGTAAATCTGTTTTTTAAAGATAAAAGGTGCCTGAAGCTCTTGTCTAAATTTAAATCCTGCATAGTATAAAATATAAGAACCTTCAGAGTCTGGCATAGATGAAGAGTTTGCTATTAAATTCAAATTTCTATTAATAAAAAAAACCAAAACAAAAAAAAAACCATGATATTGTGTTCCAATATTAGTTCAATCAGATTGATGCAGCTAATTAACACTGTTGACTGATTGATCGATATTTAATTTCAGTAATTGTATACATTTTATTTGCTTTTATTAAATAGTGTGTGTGTATAATTTATTTACATCCCACAATTACTCGTAATCAGTATTAATTTTAATTTCTTTTTTTCTTTTTTTAAAAATAACAAACCAATTGATATTTTTATATGATGTCGAAAATCACAAAATATTGCCAGAATAATCAGTCTTTCGCTATTTGTTTTGGCTGACACCAGTGTGTTCATCTGTATGTTGTGCTTCCCTAATCGAGAAGGAGATGATTAAGAACTGTCAATCCTTTTAGTGCTTTGTTAACACTTGTCTGTAACCAGTTTACTTTTTTAGGCCAAAAACCGGCTTTCAGCTGTGGCTGGAGGAGAATAGGAAGAGCATTCTCGCAGACAATCCTGACTTTGAAGAAATGGATGTTATCAAGGAAGGCATGGGGCGTTTCCGCACTCTCTCAGCAGAGGAAAGGCTGGTAAGACATTTCATGAATGGGACATGTATTTTATTATTGGCTGGACGACAACGCTCGTTCTCTCAGACAGGCTTGTCGTAAAGCGGAGAGGAGATGGAAGCGCGATCGTTTAACTGTGTCATTTGAGATCTTTAAAGAGTGTCTGATTACGTTTCAGAATGCTGCTAAGTTAGCTAGATCAAATTACTTTTCGGAATTAATTGATAAAAACTCGCACAGACCTAAGATTTTATTTTCTACGATAAATTCAGTAATTAATCCAAGTTGCCAATTTCATGGGGAAATCTCGGCAGAACTCTGTGAGAAATTTTTAACGTTTTTTGCTGATAAAGTGACTTTAATTCGTTCATCCTTCACTTTACATCTTTCAGATCAATTTTTCAATTCGTTGGTTAGTCCACTTTACTTTAATCATTAAGCACGTCTCTTTAACAGATCTTTACGAGCTGGTTAACAAGATGAAGATAACTACTACACCACTTGATGTCATTCCTTCAGAGATTATTAAGGCTGCTTTTCCTATAATTGGCCCCAGTGTCCAAGTTTTGATTAATTCATCTTTGAACACTGGGGTAGTCCCAAATAGTTTTAAGCATGCGGTCGTTCAGCCTTTGCTTAAAAAACATGGTCTGGATGAGGGTTGCCTTAATAATTTTCGGCCTGTCTCTAAGTTAACATTTTTATCAAAACTCTTAGAAAAAGTCGTGCTGTCTCAATTAAATTTGTTTTTAAATTCAGCCAAGTTATTAGAACCTTTTCAATCAGGTTTTACTGCCCATCATAGCACAGAGTCTGCCCTGTTAAAAGTACTCAATGACATTTGAATGGCAGTTGATTCTGGTAAAAATGCGGTATTGATCCTACTTGATCTTACAGCTGCCTTTGATACTGTAGACCATAATGTTCTCATTAGGCGTTTAGAGCATTCTTTCGGTATTAAGGGTACACCCTTAAAGTGGTTTAGTTCCTATCTTAAAGACAGGTCTTTTTCTGTGGAGATAGGCAAGTTCTCTTCATCTTCTGCTCCTATTTTTTGTGGAGTACCTCAGGGCTCCATTCTGGGTCCGCTTGTCTTTAACTTATATTTGCGTCCGCTGGGGGATATTATTAGGAAGCACAATGTTTTATTTCATTTTTATGCTGATGATACACAGTTGTATCTGCCATTGAAAGCTGGCGAGTCTTTTCAGACCTTGATGGATTGCATTCGGGACATCAAGGAATGGTTATCGATTAACTTCCTCCAACTTAATGAGGACAAAACGGAAATTATTGTCTTTGGCCCACCAAAACTGAGAACTAATTTTATTAAGGAACTGGGTAACCATTTCCCCTCAGTTTCCTCTCAGGTCAGGAACCTTGGTGTCATTCTTGACTCTGAATTATGTTTAACCAAACAAATTAATTCTGTTGTAAAGAATAGTTTTTATCAATTGCGGTTAATTTCCAAACTCAAATCATTTTTGTCATTCCACGATTTGGAGAAGGTTGTTCATGCTTTTATTACTTCACGCTTGGATTACTGTAATTCTTTGTATTTGGGTCTTCCTCAATCATCGCTTGCTTGACTCCAGATGGTGCAAAATGCAGCTGCAAGGCTGCTGACCGGGTCAAAGAAATACGATCATGTCACCCCCATTTTAGCCTCACTTCATTGGCTCCCGATCCATTTTAGAATTCAGTTTAAAATTCTGTTGTTTGTTTTTAAAGCTCTTAACGATCAAGCTCCTCTATATATCAGAGATCTTCTTACTCCGTTGTCATCCACTAGATCTTTAAGATCTTCAGACAGAGCTCTTTTATTTATCCCTCGCTCTCGTCTCAAATTTAAGGGAGATGGAGCCTTTGCTGTTGCCGCCCCCCGTCTATGGAACCAATTGCCTTTGGACATCCACCTTGCACCTTCAACTGCTATTTTTAAATCAAAATTGAAAACTTATTTTTATTCCCTGGCATTTTAATTTTCTCCTGATGGCATTTCTGTCTTTTCTGTTTGGCTGTTTTTTCTGTTTTTGTTTTGTTTTTACTTTGTGCAGCACTTTGGGTAGCCCTGCTATAAATGTGCTATATAAATAAAATGTACTTACTTACTTACTATATGGTTTACTAAATTCTCATGCAAATCCTTCAACCTGTTATTAAATCCAGGAAGGTTACTTGGGAATTTCCCTGTTTCATTTTTCTTGGATGTGTCCTCGGTATTATGTAACACAGATTTCATTCATGCTCTCGTGGTTTTTTTGGGGGGTTTTTTCTAGTTCAATTCCCTCCAATTTTTTATGCTCTAACTCAGTTTATCCATGACAACACTGTTCATTAGCAAGCTCCTGTTTTCTGATCTCCACTTACCTGTGTATATGTGTGGGCTTTCCAAACACTCATGCACTCCACCTGTATGAACAATCTGTTCGTGACCCCGCACCCACAGGGCCACTCAGTGCAGGACAGAATGACTCTTCACACACTCCAGCCTGGAGGGCGAATGGTTGGTACGCCTGTTGCTCTGGAAACTCAGGCTGGGGGTGTGTGCTGTACTCATTGATCTTATGTTAATGACACGAGGGTGGCATTAGGCGGTGAAAGCGTGTGTTACAATGATGAATGGTGTACATTGGGAGGGGGAAGGGGAGGGAACGTGCAGACAGAGTCCCGGTGCTCATATGTGAAATGGGTCCGGTGACTCATCACGGTCATCTGTAAATGTTCACCGCCTTTGTTTACGCCAACCGTGAACAAATGTGTCTGGGTTGGCAGTGGTTTGTCAGTCATTTTTAATTACAATCACTGAGGCTTATTTGAACGATGCCGTTTATTGCTTGTGTGTGCATGTATATAAAAATCCCGGATCTTTTTCATTCAGAACTGGACGGAGAGAGCAAAGGGCGACTCGGACCCCAAGAAAAGAAAGCGCGAAGATGAAGCAGGACAAGTAGATGAACATATGGATTCAGACGAGGGCAGTGCCAAAAAGAAAAAGCCACTGGATACTTCTGCTAAACTTTCTGCATTTGCATTTAACAAAGAATAGCACTTAACATAATTTAGTTTAATGCTTATATGTTTTTTACATTTATATTTTAATATCGTTTGGGGGGAAACTTTTAAAAGTATTTTTTTCATTGCTAACTGTGATTCTCTTTCCTCTCACTTTTTTCTAATAGATTAGCTGCTCATTTGTGATCCACTTGTTCTCCATAAATTTTCTCAAGTTGGAGCTCTTTTGAAAGCAGTACACGTCTCTTCATTTGCATTTGAAATGAAGCAAAGGCTCTTTGTTAAACAATTTGCAAGATGGTTGATAACAAGGTCTCTTTGAATCTGGTGATACTCTGAATTCTTTGGTCTCTACTACTTTATTTTTGGCTAATTTGTACATATGTTTTTGTGTGTGAAATTTTGTACTGTATGTAAAACAATCATAATAAAAGCTAAAATGTTGTATTTTGAGTCTTGTCTGCTGTATTTTCTTTTTTCTAAAGGTTATCTTGGCCAATCTGCAAGTTGAAAGTCCATAATGTTGCTTGTTGCACACCAGTGATGTAATGACGGGCATCCTTCAAATGTGAAATGAATGGTTTTCTGATGTTCATTCTGAGGTCACTGAACTGCTTTTGCAACCAGACTGACATGAAATGAAACTGATCTGAACTGACATGTTACCAGCAGTACAACCTCTTGGTTGTCTAATGCATTTCACTTTAAAAACACTGATTTAATTTTTAATCATAAAAACAACCACACCCAAAGGTCTAGTCAATCCCCTTAGGGTGGTTTGATCTGCCCCAAGACATCACTTTAATGTGTAGAAGAGATCTCATCCTCTTACTAGATACAGGTGGCCTGACGCAAGCACGCCTCTCGGCCAATGGGAAGCAGACTCCGTGACGCAGTCTCTCCTGTGGACCAATAGGAACGCGTATGGATTAGCTAATGTAAATAAAACCCCCGGCTGCCTCTGCAAGAGCACGAGTTTGACAAGAGTATAATAACCGTTGAAGTTCGCTCAAGTCTTTTTCGTCACACCTTAAACAGTGTTTTAAAAGCAGATAGTAGCATTACAACCGACTTTGAGGAACCCAAGCTGTCACTTTCAGGTAATCATGGATCGCCCCAAGCAGAAACAAATGAATCAAAGTGATAATGAATCCGATGCCTCGATCAATGGACACTTTGACAGCCGGGTGAAGATGCCCGGATGGCGCGCCGGTGGTGCCGCCGGGGACCCGAGCACCGTGCCGTCCCCCAGCGTGATGGAGAGCTGGCGGGAAGAGCGCACTCGCAGTCTGGAAGACAACGAAATGAGTCTGCCGAGCATCGCCGCGGCGTACACCACTATCCTCAGGGGTCTCGGGGAAGACCCGCAGCGGCAGGGGCTGCTCAAAACTCCGTGGAGAGCCGCCACGGCCATGCAGTTCTTCACCAAGGGCTATCAGGAAAAAATTATTGGTGAGTTGCGAAAATGACGGGGAGATGAAAAGCCGCGTTTGTCTTCACTTTATGTGTGTACACTTTTTGTGGTTTACATTTGTTTGTAAGCAAAATTCCTTTTTTTTCTGAAGTTGAGATATTCTGAAGTGTCAGGGTGTTTTATTTTACTCTCGAAGAGAAATAAACATGATACGATGAGACGTTAACATTCTGTTTTACAGTAGGCTACTTTACTTTTTTTGTATCAGGCTACACTAACATTCACAGATGCGTTCTTGGTTTCAAAACCAACTAGACAGAGCGCGAGACAATCGAGACAACAGGGGTATAGAAGTTGTTTTTACAAATGTTTACAAGTAGCCAAGTTCATTGAGTCAGATTTTTATTAATGAATCAGTTGATTTAGTTTTTTTTTTTTAATGGTCTGAACTGACTCAATGTGGATCTGGTCATGGTTAACATCACACTGGAGGTTAAGAATGTTAGTGGATAGCTTAAATATAACTAGAAGATTTTCAGTAAAAACTTAATTTAAATTGGAGTTTGTTACTCATATAAAACTATCATATGACATCAGAAGACTTGGAATATAATGCACAAGTCATATGGACCACTTTTATGGTGAGTCTGAGTACTTTTTGAGACATACTCATTTTATGTAAAACATTACCAAGTACATTCTTCAAAATCATGTCATGTATTTTCACAATGACATGTATTTTCAACACAATTTCATGGCAGTTTTTGTCATATTTTGGAATTGGTGGCTATGCACAAACTCATTTCATATATTTCACTGATGGTTAGGTTTCAGGTCAACCTTCATGCTTATGTTTCTACAAATTCATACAAAATCAACCTCTCAAAATAGTTTTTTAAATTAGATGCTTTGACCTAATTATGAGGCAGAGAGTTTTATTGCCCACAGACCATTAATCTTTTACAGACTCAAGCAGTGTCAAGCATTTCTGGTTAAAAGTATTTCCTCAAACACCTTCATGTGCCATCAATTTAACTGGCTCAACAGGTACTCCAGTTCAAAGCAAAGGTTTATCTTGCGTAATTGTTCACTGGTCACTCTCAGGCTGTTGTCTAAGTGGTTGAGCCAGGGTGCTGCCCACCGTCACAACACCAATAACATCCCCACATAGAAAACAGCACATCTGGACCTGGTTTGTGTAGCATTTTTAGGGCCCATGCATATGGAATATATTAATGTTGCTTTTTTACCCCCAAAAAACTCCTTGTTAAAGCAGACTGCCCTCAATGACCTCAAAACACTTGCATTGCTTGAACATGGTACACAGTAGATGGTAAAACATGCAACGTCACGGTGAATCGTGCATTTGATAAGAAAATTCTAGAGGAAGGTCTTCGTCTTCGATGAGATTGGCTAAAGTTTGCACCACCCCTACAGCTTCTTGAATTGTTCTGCAGTAGTTTTTTGTGTCTCCAACAGAAAGTCATTTGCAGTGTTGGGACAGCTTTGAGGCAGAAAACTAGCGAGCTCAGCGGGTTTGTGTGAGGCTGTGTTCCATTTTCGTGTTTTTATGGGTGGTGGGTGACTCATGAGTTAATGCTCTGAGAAAAGGAAGCTGTTGGTGCTTGAATGTTTTTAAGGAAAATTAGGGATGCGCGATATATATCGGCCACCATATCGGTATCGGCCGATATATGTTAATTTTTTATGTTATCTTTATAATGTTATCATTAAAGTTGTGTGCTTGGGACATGGCTTTTAATGGGGAGACTTTTGTTTTTGTAATCAGGCTTTTAAAAATGATATATATTTTGATTTATCTGCCGATATATCGGTTATCGGCTTTCAAATAAAAAGAAATCGGTTATCGTTATCGGCCAAATTTTTTATATCGGTGCATCCCTAAAAAACGTGATTTTTGTTAAGCCATTTGTCGGTATGCAATATGTATCACATTCTCAATGTTTTTCAATCATTTCGACCAAACAGCCATTGTAGACAAATATATTCAAAATGTAAGCATTAAAATACAAATAAATCTAGTGTAAAATAACTTTTTACATTAAATTAACACAAGGAAAAAATAATTTATATAATAATATTATAATTTATACACAAATATATATAAATATAAAAAACAAACAACAATGTTTACATATATTTAATTTTTTTACTTAAACATTTGAATATATAAGATGTAATAATGCCATATCTATAAACATTTTTATGATGAAAATTAATACACCATTTGAACACCATTTTGCTTCTTAAATTTATATAATATGGCAATAATATAAGCTGGAACTAACGATTATTTTTCCTATCGATTGATCTATTGATTATTTTTCCGGTTAATCTAATAATTTTATGATTACGAGATAGTAGGCTACATTTGAGCACCATTTTGCAACTTAAATCTATATCAGATGCCAATAAAATATGGCTGGAACTAAAAGAGTATGTTTTCGATTAATCGCGTCTCACACCCACGGCAGCTCGTGTAAAACTGAATGCTGTATAAATGCAGCCGTATTAAGCACAAAATATAGGACTGACAACCATATTCTAGTGCTGTGTAAAAATTCACTGTACTAGTCCAAATACTTACGCTGCCGTCTCGTCGTTTTGAGGTAGGAGAGCCCTGGGGTGTTTTCTTTTCAGATGCTCTTACATAGAAGTTGTGCTGCTGTGGTTTGCCATTTCAGTTTAACAGAGCGTGCAGAGCACCATTTTATTTGATCTCTGTAAAAAAAAATTCCACACTTCAGATCTGGCTCGATATTTTTATAATAACGGCTGTTTTTCGACGATTCCACTCAAATTGACTAATTTACTTACAGTAATCGGTTACGTCGTTGACACGTCATTCCAGCCCTACAATGAAACATAGGCCTATCTGTCGTACTCGTAATGCTGCTCATGCGTCACAGACAAAAGGAAGGAACGATTGTGAAATAAAGGAATTATTATGGCATTATTATTAGACATTATGTCATTATGTTTCCTTACAGTTTATGGTTTTGTCATGGTCTCATATCCCATAAAACCATTAAAGGTCATAGAAACGAGTGATATTGCTCTATTTACAGCGGTTACGCAGCTCAGTACGGTTTCTTTCCTGCATGACCCATCATTATGCTGCGTTGTCCCCTGCCCCCACTGGCTGGACGAATGCTTCTCTTATTTAAGAGATGGAGATCAAGCCAAGACCTCAACAGCAGTTACCCATAACCAGAGCTCTGCTTGTTGACTCCTTCACAATTTCAATGGGTTTCTATGGTTACTTATTGTATTTCAAGTGTATGTGTGCTTAGTGTGTAAGCAAGTTTGTGTTTAATTGAGTGTGTGTGACGGTGGCAGCGAGGCTGAAAGATGACTTCGAGGAGATGCTGATTTGATTTCCTGTTCTTTTTTCGGTGCCGCCACCGTCATACGTGAGACCTTTTCGTGTGTTGTGCCTGTGCATTTGAAAGCGGCTGTTTGTTTAGGACGAGGCTGATGACAGTTCTCTCTCGTAACAGCTGCTGCCCTCAGGTTCAATTCAACAGAGATGCTCAGATCAGCTACAACGTTTGCACAACACTGCACTGGATAGTGGTGGTGACCAGGATCAGTTTAAATATTAACTAAAGTTCTAGGAACCATGAAACGACATGGAAATAACTTGTTCAACCACTTTATTGAGGGATACTATCAGTTTGGCAGTGGTGGTTGCATAACTATTATTACTATTGCTCATTATCAGTTTTTAAATCTTTTTATTTTACCCCTACAGATATTAATGTTACCTCAAAGCATGCAGCTTTCTATGTGATCTGACTTGTGATTTTGAGGAAATCTGTGAAATAATTCCCAGGAGCTTAAATTCTAAGGAACTTAGTCACATCTAGTGACCAGAATATCACAGAGATACTCCTTTGAGACCCATAACACCCTCGCAACACCCTAACAACCAGCCACAACAGGATGACGAGTTTTGATGAGCGAGCACTGCTCTTTTTTTTTTTTTCAGAAAATGTACAAATATTTGTTATTAATTGCTGTCATACCTGTCCGGTGGTCATAAACAGCCTGAAAAATGATTGCTTTCTGCCTTTTTCAATCACACAGTGACTGCACAAAAGTGGCAACAAAATATTGGAGTCACATCTCAACAAAACCCTGAAGCTTCGCCATAAGTTTGCCATGTTTCCACGGAAACCTTCCCTGAGATAGGCAGCCAGGAAATGAAAAAGCCCCACAAGAAAAGACAGTGCATTCTCAATAGATAAAATGGGATATGTTTGAACAATGATTGAAGCTAAGAGAAATGACGCGGGGCCGCAACAGGAAGAGCGCATGGGGTGAAATATAATGATTTCGTGATGTCATATCTTGATTTGTTGTTGTACCTTCTTGTAGATGTCCTGAATGACGCAATCTTTGATGAAGACCATGACGAGATGGTGATCGTGAAGGATATCGACATGTTTTCCATGTGTGAACACCATTTAGTTCCCATTTTTGGCCGGGTAAGACTAAACATTTCCCTTTTTGCCTTCATTAGCATATGTCACCCTTGCAGTGCAGTTTTTATGACCATATTTGAGAAACAAAAAAAAATTTTACAAAAAGTTTTACAAATTCATTTGTCACACCTCTATCCTATAAGGCTTTTAGGATAGGCTATTTAAGGTCTTTATTTAATCTTTTTCAATTAAACTGTTATTTTATGATCAATTTATTAAAGTAAAATGTTGAATTTTTAATATATATATATAAAAAAATACTTTTATTTTATTTATTCATTATTATTACTTTTTTGCTTTTATTATTTATTTTTCATTATTTATTTAATACCCAGGTCCTATTCCACCCCATAATCAAAAGAATAAAATATAGAAATGATAGAATTTTATAAATTATTATTAAGAATTTATATTTTGGCAAATAAATGAAGCCTATATACTTGGGACTATAGATTCTTTGCATTATGACATTATTTTCATAAAGCTTATTGTAAGTCAAAAAATAACATTCTCATTACTGTAATGTGGAATAATTACTAATATATTATTAAAATGTTTAAGTATATTGTGAAGCACTGTTGCTCAAGGAAGTAGTGGTTTAAGTCAATTTATGCTGACCAAAAATCACAATGAGAAATTGCTTAATTATTATGACAAAAATTGCATTCAAAATGGCTTTAATTTTTATTTTTTGTGATTGTGGGTTGAAAAATGACCTGGATTTTTTTTGGAGAGAGAGATTCACCAACTTGAAGGCAGAAACAGGCTTCTTTCTTTCTTTCTTTCTTTCTTTCTTTCTTTCTTTCTTTCTTTCTTTCTTTCTTTCTTTCTTTCTTTCTTTCTTTCTTTCTTTTTTGATGCACCTGATGTGTAATCTGTCAATAACCAAGTTAATTAGCTATAATTACATCTGGAAGCAGGTAACAAGGACACGCTGAAATATCAGATCTGAGTTCCACTGAAAAACAATGGGCACTTTTAATCCTCTAGGTTTGACATTTCGTACCTCCCTCGAGCTCACAGCACCGCAGGTGTCTGCCATTTAAGACAAAAGAGACGCCGTCGATCCTGTCACGCCACAAATGGCTGCTGATGATAGACTGAGCCATTGATCGAGCGCACTGAACGGTTTTTTTTTCCACCACTTGCTATTTTGTTTGTCAGATGCTGTTGTAGGGCTCTGGTTTCCGCTGATAGCTCCCTATTCCTTCTCATCTATTTACCTCGCCTCTCTCTCTGCATCTGCAACAAGATAATGACTCACCAATTTCTTTCAAAGAGGCGTGCGCCCGTTCTCTTTAATTTTTGGCCCTCTTGCTTGCGCTTCAGCGTCCTCCATCTCCGTGATTGTCCTCACAACACTCTTAGTGTCCATCACAAACACCGAGCCGATCAAGTGCTCTTACACTAGACACATATCTACGTACAGCCGCCGCATGTCTTACCTGTTGGTCTAAAGTGGATTTCGCCACAAAAAGCGCTTTGCTCGTTTCCCAGGTGCTCTGTGGTTTTCGGTAAAGTTCGATTGATGCGTTTTAGAGGATGTCGAGAGGAGTTTGCCGGCCCGGAACGAAGGCCAAGAGGTTTCAGTGACGCGCAGGATTATCGCATCAGAAGAGAAAAAAGAGAAAAGCCTTGCATGTCTGTTGATGCTGGCCTTTCTCTGGGCCGTTTCATCAAATTGTTGGTGACATTTGAGTTTGATGGCGGAGAGAGGGGGGGGGGGGGGGGGGTGAAGATGCACATGGACAGATACGGCTCTCGCCAGCCACTGTTTTACTGTCTGTAGGTTTTAGTTTTCGTCTGATTCTGTGACATGTTGCTTGCTAGTGCCAATATACAGGTTTGCAACAGGTAATCATGTAAAAAAAAAAAAAAACTAGTTCTGGAAGAATTGTGTATATAACTCCCATGTTTTGCAGTTATATCTTTCTGTTGTCAGTTAATGTGTTGTGTTTTTCACAGGTGCATATAGGTTACCTTCCAAACAAGAGGGTTCTTGGTCTGAGTAAATTAGCACGGTAGGTCAAATACTCCCAGTGGCCGGTTGCATAAACTGCTTAGACTAGTCTTAAGTTAGCCATAACATTTTTTTCTTTCAAGACTGGTCAGTTACTTGAAAAGGTAGATTGGTCTCATTTGAATCCGAAAAGTAAGACTGATTATCCCAAACTATTTGCTAGTTGGACTAGTTCTTGAGACTGAGTTAGCGGGTATGTTTATGCAACTGGCCCCAGGTTTCTCACACAAAATGAATGTAAACCTGGTTTTAGAGTCGCCATGAAATCCAAATTGACAATTCTTGTTTTTTTATGGAATGTTGCAGTGTTTATTACAAATGTTTCATCTGTGCACATTATTATTTTTATAAATTCAAATGCCCTTATAATCTTTAATCAAAATAACTTCCTCTCGACATCTGTTCACTGGCATGAGTGCGGGACACCCTGTCACTCACATGACATCACAGCAGTAGCAAACCACAACCATCCAATTAATTCACATTTTTTCTTGTTCGAGAAGCAGTTTCACTCTGATATACATCACAATAGAGAAGAAAAGACATAACTTCCATTTCATGCCTGCTTTAATGATTTTTTAAAATGTTTTTCTCGTTTACATCCTCAATTTGTGTTTTCTCAAACAGTGGCCTCAAGAAGTATTTGGACTCTTGAGCCACTTCCATCTTCCACCAGTCATAGCACTAGAATAACAAAATACAGTCATAGCAGACTAACCACAAGTGTAGGTTATTACATGAACTCTGGATATGTACTACTAATGTTTGACAACCAGAAAGTATTATAAATAATAAATAATTTTTGCCTTTGTTTTTTTTTTAACAAAGTTTTCCATTTTTTTTATTTTTTTTAACTAAAATTTGTATGTGGGGTCAGGAAGATTTTTTTAAATATTTTTTTTTAAATTTATTTAAATATAAAACATTTTTCACCTTGATGAGCGTAAGAGACTTTAAAAAAAAAAAACATTAAAAAAATCTTACTGACCCCTAACCTTTGAACAGTAGTAAGTGTATATAATATATACAGGGGCGCTCTGTAGCACCTGTTTTCACAGGTTTATAAACGCAATTAAACTCTTTTAATTTTACATAGTTTACCTTTCTCAAAATGGAAATAGTCTATTATTTTATTCCTCATGGATCTTGATTGACGTAAACCAGAGTGACATTAACAGGGCCTTGTGGCAAAAATGCCTTCAAAATGAACAAAAAAGCCCCATAAAAAGATTTCCGGTTTTCATATTTATAATAATGTAGTTAAGTAATAAGCTACCACACAAGCAAGAGTGCCGTTTCTCCCTGAAAATGATTTTGAAAATGTGATATTGATGTTATAGAACTTTTAAACAATAAGTTAATATTAAGCAATTTACAGTTTAGACACATATTGTGTGTTTTTGCTCCTTCAACGAAAATAGTTACAAACAAAGCCACATCAGAACCGTTGCACGCGTCTTGCAACCTGTTTCGTTCCTGAAAGAATCAGTGTTTTTGATCGAATTGATTTGAATGAATGATTCAACGACTCATTAAAACAGTAATTTGCCGCCACCTACTGGCGGGTTTCTGCACTCCTCTCTGGAGGTATAGGCACAAGTGTAGGAGGCTCGTTTATTGCCTGCAAAAATACCTCAGTACTAGTAGCCCGTTCTCAGGGATTGTTTGTTATGCTTCGTGGCATTGACAAGTTTAATTACATCTTTATATACTATCTCTATATCTCCCAATCCCACCTCCCCCTGTCACCACCCACAACAACTCCCCACGGCCATATGTATATGTGTGTGTATATTTGTTTCAAACTTGCTATCCTTCTTTAAAATATATTTTAAGTTTTGTTATATTATGCAGTGACATTCACACATAAGGTATGGCTTAAGTTTTCAAATTCTTTTTGGCCCATTGCAGGTGAATTTCTGTTTTCCTGGTGCAGCATTGACTCTAAATGGATCCCTTCAGGAATATGCAAATTTATCCTGCCACAATGCAGTGTTTTTTCAGTGAAATCAGCAGCATTCGCTCGAGTGAAGGAGATTAATGGCTCTTTTCGCCTCAGGAATGTTGTTCGTCTGTGAAATCAAGATGCACGTGTGTGTGTGTGTGTGTGTGTGTTTGTGTTTGAAGCAGTGAGAGCGCAAGTGTCTGTAAGAGGATTAGACACAATGTGTGTGACAAAGAGAAGCTTGATTCAATTTGACCCCAATACCTGTGGCTTATCCATCTCACGACGTCCCAACCGTAATACTACACTCCACTAATGAAGACATGACAACAGCAGTCATATAACTCTTACCAGTACCACACACACACACACTTAATCACACATGCACACACACAGTTGCATTTCTGATCTCTAAAAGTGGTTATTGTTTCATTTTTATGGCTGCGGCTTGTAGACCTTTCCATTTGCCTTGTAGTTTAACGGATCACTGCTGATCGAATGGTCAAACGTGAAACAGAGTTTTTGATATTAAGTTATATTTGATATTATGTGCCAGCTGGAAAAAGATTTTTTTTTTATTGTGTTTGTTCTACTCATTCATATTAAATGGTTATATTTAAATATACTAAAAAAATTGATGTGTTTGGTGTCGCCGGTAAGATTTTTTTAATCGTTTTTGAAAGAAGTCTCTTATGCTCACCAAAGCTACATTTATTTGATAGAAAACCGTCAAATATTTACAATACTATTTACACGTTTTAATTTTCTATTATTATTTTAATTTGATTCTATTATTTCAATTATTTTCTATTTTTAAATTTAATCAGCATCAATACTCGAGTCTTCAGTGTCACATGATCCTTCAGAAATCATTCTAATATGCTGATTGGCTGCTTAAGAAGTATTTATTATTATCAATGTTGAAAACAGTTGTGCTGCTTAATATTGTTGTGGAAAATGTCATTTTTAAATATTCTTTTGAATAGAAGGTTCAAAAGGACAGCATTTATTTGAAACAATAAAGACATTAATAATGTTACAAAGATTTTTGATCGGTTTAAAAGTATACAATTTTAAACGGTAATGTGTTACAAATGTATATATTACAATTATGTATATTTATATTAATACAAAAACTTCAATTAACCTGCTTAGAGTGTTCATTGTTAGTTTACACTGTGTTGAATAAAAACATACACTTTTTTCCCTAAACAATACACCTATCCCCAGGTTTTATTATATCATTACCACAACAACTGAAATCTCTCAGCAATAAAGTTCATGTAATCAAACCACTATTACATTCAATGGAGGTATAATGTGTAGAAATGACGCTTAAATATGTTTATGCTTTTTGTTTTTCACCAGGATTGTTGAGATATACAGCAGGAGATTGCAAGGTAATGCTCTTCCCCCCCAAACAAACAATTCTTCCATGGAATATTATTCACACACCTTCGAAATCCTTGTTTGTTTCACCAGTAGCTGTAAAACTTCACACTGACATATTCTCAATAGTTCTGATCTGTCGTCTTCTCTCATTTCAGTTCAAGAGCGTCTAACTAAACAGATTGCGGTCGCCATCACTGAAGCTTTACAGCCTGCTGGCGTCGGAGTGGTTGTTGAAGCCACGTATGTGAAAATTCAAGTTCAACAGTATTTTACAATGCTATGTCTGACTAGAACTCAAGATTCATTTTCTCTCATTTCTGTTCTCCAGTCACATGTGTATGGTTATGCGAGGCGTCCAGAAGATGAACAGCAAGACTGTGACCAGCACCATGCTGGGCGTTTTCCGCGAGGACCCCAAGACACGGGACGAGTTCCTGACCCTGATCCGGAGCTGATCTCTCCACTGCCAAAACTCTTCTCAAAACGCCTCCTCTCTGGTCCTGCCTCCGGACGAGGCCCTGCTGCTGTGTAACAGAGTGTCCCACCCGCCTCGGTAACACCATCTCTTCTCTATCGCCTGTGTGTGTGTGTGTGTGTGTGTGTGTTTCATTGATTAAGGTTTTGTGCATGTTTAGTCAGTCGAGCCGCGGGAGCCTCCGTTGACGGGAAAGTGGCTGTTGCTGTTACATGGAAGCATTATGTTTTGAAGGACGTTCTAGATTAGCACACTTTAACCTCTCTAAACTAACAAGCACCAAACCCACCAAAATTTGTTTACATCTCTTTCCGGTCGGGTCACTTTTGCGCTCTATTAAACTCAATTGAGTTGCCAGACATACACAACAAAGCAGTTTTATTTTCACGCTTTTGAACAGGGAGGTACGTGTCATTCTGAATACTCAATTTTACTGATATAAAAAGTACTGTCGAGGCACCGTGGTACAGTAATGGTAATGAAAATCACCATGGTACTAAATTATTACCAAAATTCATATTCCTTGATATTTACAAGGTACTTGATTAGACAAGGTAAAGATTATTATGGTATTATAATGTCCCAAAAAACAGTATTACAATAGCGCCACTTTTTTAAAATGAATAATCCCAGACAGGTTTTATTGTTGTTTTACTATGTGCTGAAAATGTATTATATCTACGCTGTCTTATAATGTAATATTTAATATAATGTGTCCTGTGCATCAGTCAACATTTGTGCCCAAACCCAAAGAAAAAAAACATCATCTGTTCTTAAAGGGATAGTTTACCCAAAAATAAAACTTCTATCCTCTTTTACTCACCCTCATTTTGTCTTAACCCCTTAAAGCCTGACATTTGAAATAATGGTAAAAAAAAAAGTACTCATTTTTTTTTTTTTTTAAATGGAACCCATTGGAATGTATTTTAGACAAAATCTAAAAGAAATCTAAAAAAAATGAATAAAAAGTTTGTATATGTTGAGCATTCTATTTGATATTAATAGGCGTTATTGGCTCATATACAATAGTATGATATAGTAAAAATATGAAACCCTACATTTTAGTCAAAAATGTGCAAAAGTTTGCAGTCTGGTGCAGTTTCTGATTTTTATATGGCCAAAAATAAGATAAGATTCTGATTGGTTGTAATGTAAATCAGTGAGATCTTTATAATAGTATAACAAAACACATAAATATAACTTGTCAGTTGTCATTTACTCACCCTCATGTCACTGTAAAAATTGTACGGCTTTCGTTCATCTTCGGAACACAAATGAAGATTTTTTAAATGATATTTAAAGTGATTTCAGATTTCTGTCCCTCCATTAACAGCTACGCAACTACCACTTTGACGCTTCAGAAAGTTCATAAAGAGATCGTAAAACTAATCCATATGAATTGAGTGGTGGTTGTGTGGACTGTCAATGGAGGGACAGAAATCTCTCGGATCAACTACGACCATACACTTCACATCGCACATCCTGTGATGCGGCTATTGCGGATGGGCACTTCACGATGTCCATGCTAAAACGATTTATCGTGCAGCCCTAGTTTAAAACTGATGATTGAATGATGACAGAAGTTTAGTTTATTTTTGGGATGAACTGTCCCTTTAAGTGTTTATTATTGCTAGTATTTACAGGTTTCGTGCAACACTATTATTTTTCTGTTTCGAATCAACCGTTGAGTCTGATGTGTTGAAGTGATAACCAGGTCCAGCCTTTTGAATATCCTGCCTGTATGGCCATAGATGTTGTTTACACTCTGAAGGTTGTTTTTTTATTTCTTGGGGGGAAAAAGACCAAAGGTGAAAGGTCCAGTGGAGGTCAACATAGTATCTGATTTTGCACATTGTGGGATTCATGGAAAATACCTGTACTGATAAATGTGATCTTTGTAATTAAAAAAGATGGAAACCAACTAAAAAATATTTTAGGATTCTACATTTGTAGAGCATATTTTGTACATTTACTCTGATGCATGTTTACTTGTCCTTGGGTATGTGTAATGTGTTTGGAGCATTATTGTTAGAATTTCAATTATATACTATGTATCATTGTAGAAAATTATATTAACCTCAAAAAGAACAGATGCTGTGGATTTACTGACACTGTTGTATTGCCTGTGACTTTTTATTATGACAATTCCTTTGAGTGATGGTCTGCATTTATGAGTTCGGATGAAATTTGGAGTCGTGATGCTTCTGAAGACGCTATGAGATGTCCAATGTCACAATCACTTCATACCAGTGGAGTCAATAAGAAAATGAGAACTAGTGTTATTCATGTGGCCTTCTTTAAACGAAAGACTCGCAGTCTTTCAAATACTTTACTATTGATGTTCACCATCATTTTCAGCTTAAAATAATAAATCTTATGTAAAATATGTTAGCATGTTCTTGTTTTTTTTTAAGATTTTTTTTTTTGTATGTGGGGGGAAAGCAATGACTGGAAACGTCATTTATCATTAAAGATTGAAGGTGATTTCTTTATTTTATTTATTATTATTATTCCTTGAATGAATTTGGACTCTGCTGGGGACGGGAAAAGTGTGCTTATCGTGAGACGACTTCATTTCCTTTAGGCATAACATCCTATCTTTTATAATTCCCCCCCCCCCCCTTTTTGATGTGAAAATAATGACCATTTTCTTCTGCCCTAAAAGTAGTCAAGCCCAGTACTAAGTGATTTGTACAAAGTTACGATTTTCATGGTGAAATTATTACTTTTTTTAATGATCTTTATTTAATCGATGTATTAAAACAGCCAATTTCACTTTCTAATTGTTCAACATGATTTGTATGACCAGCACTGCCCACCTATGTGACAGTGACACTTTCATTTACACATCATAAATGAGTTAATAATAAAGCTGAGAGTGACTCGGTCTTTTTTCTTGGCAATATAAATCCACCTCGAGCTCTCTGATTGGTTGAGATTGAGGAGGCAGTAAATAGAGTGCCGAAGTGATGACGTCACTCTGTAGGCCAAAACGCGGAAGTGAGTTAGCATTTTAGCCCTAGGGTTCCCTCGCTCTAAAGTCTATGGGATTTTTGAATGGGTTTTTGCTAAATCGCCTGAAATAAGGTCTGTGGTGAACAAAGCCTCTAAATATTTTCACGTTTTGATCTATGACATAGAACACACAGTTATAACCTGCTTGTGGTTTTTTAAACTTTATTGTGTCTGCTTGTGTTTTTTAAAAACTTTATATAAGCTTCAAAATGTATAAATTTTGGATTCACTTGTAAAGATGATCTTGATAGACAAAACGTGTAAGGGTCACTCACAACTCTTTGTTAAACACAGATCTTATTTTTTGCGATTTTTCAAAAGTCTATGGGGAAAATGCATAGCTTTTCGGTCGAGGGAACCCATGCGCCGCTAGCTTCCGAGTTGTCCTACAAAGTGACGTCATCACTTCGGCACTCTATTCCTCTCAGATTCGTGGTTAGTGCTGCCCTTAAAGGGTTAGTTCACCCAAAAATGAAAATTAAGTCATTAATTACTCACCCCCATGCTCTACCAACCCCGTAAGACCTTCGTTCGTCTTCGGAACACAAATGAAGATATTTATGATTATTTACGAGATATTTACAGGGATATTTACGAGACTTCAAGAGATTTCCACGACGCATGCGCGAGAATTGCGATCTCCTTCAACTACTTCAGTTCAGTTCTCGCGCGTGCGCGTCGTGGAAATCTCTTGAAGTCTCGTTTCAGGCCTACAAGGAAGAAAAGGAATAGTCGAATAAAGTACTTTTTGTGCGAAAAAACAAACAAAAATAACGATTCTCGTCGCTTGATAAACTTATAGTTGAGCCACTGTTGTCACATGGAATATTTAAACATTTTCTTCATTGACTCTCTGGGCCGTCCAGTGTCATTCCCTTAGGGAGCCTATGTAGCAGTCATGAACCTCTCAGATTTAATCATAAATATCTTCATTTGTGTTCTGAAGACGAACGAAGGTCTTACGGGGTTGGTACAGCATGGGGGTGAGTAATTAATTACTTAATTTTCATTTTTGGGTGAACTAACCCTTTAATATGAGCAAAGCATAACATAAAACAGCTTGTTTGAAATCAGAGAAGCACGTGAGGTCCTTTTCAAAAGTTACTCTTTAATACTTTTCGTCTGTGGTTATTACAAAAATGTCAAGCATTTAACACAGACCCAAATGATACACATTCAGTTGGCGGACAGAACATCACGGACACATACACACAGTATAGTCTCCCATTAACACACACAAGGCCACGAACCAAAGAGGTAAAGACATTACTGAAATTAACGACTTCAGTCAAGAAAAATAGAGGGATTTCGGTAAAGATGTTTAAAATCTGTGCTGCGCTGTGACGCCTCACAGGTAAGTAAGTGGTGGAACAAACACCTTCCGATGATGTCATCCACGTTATGACTCAACACTTTCTAAGAGGGTATGTACAAAAAATTACAAGACAATCCGGTTTCTCACCTGGATACACAGTGTCACACTCGCACAAGTACAGACAAAAATATATACACATCTGCGTGTTGTACAGACAGATATAGTTCACTTCATAACAGCACTGAAGTACCTAAAGCATACAGATTCCCATGAACTTCCAGCACTCCTTCTGAGCCTCATGGAAACGAGAATCAGCTCGTATGGACTTTGTATGATTTGAAGTTTCCACCATCAATGCGTCTGGCTTATCTCTATATTTTAGAGCCATATAAAATCATTTACATTTGGGGGTAAATGTCTGAATACAAAAAAAGAAAAAAAAAGGCACTGCCATTTGTTATTCTAGATATGACTTCCCAGCCTCTTGCATGCATCTCTAAAATATAAATTACATTTTTTGTTCGTTTTTTTGTTTTCGCACTTTTTTTATTTGGTTTTACCTTTTCATAAACATAAGAATCTTTTAAAATATATATTTTATATATATACGCATATGTACGTCAGCCTGCAGTCAATACAGGACATCGGCTCTTGAAAATAACGAAAACAGAATAAACAACGAGGAAAAAAGAGCGTAGTAAAGCAAAAAAAAAACAAAACAAAAAAAAATCTCGTTTCAGAATAAATGTAACAAAACATAATAATAATATAAAATAAAATCAGCATTAGATACGTTCTGATGTGCTAACGCCCAAAACAAACAATGACGGCTTCGTCAACGTAATACCAGGTAGCATGTAAATGTTTTAACACCGTTACAGCATCTGCAATTCTGCTGCATCATCGCACTGAAGAAACGAATTTTCTTCCAGCTCGTCGCGTGATGAACATTTCAACAAATCAGAGTAGAATTCGCGTTATACTCCGCTATCCAATCGCGAGCGAGCAGCATTCTTCGTAAACAATTACGCAATGACGCCACGCATTTAAACACTGTAACAGTCGAGGTGAAAAGCAGCATTCAGCAACAGAATAACGGTGAAAAATGGCAAAACAGCAAAAAACAAAAAAACGATTCTTATAAAAAAATATTTAACCACATTTTAAAGAAAGAAAAACTGGCTCTTTGTTTACGACGTGACAATAACACGTTCCTTAAAATACACCATCTGGAGAGGGTTTATCAAAATGGAAGCATTTAGGGATGCTCACAAGAAAGGGAAAAGAAAAGAAACCAGCAATATTAAAAATAAAAAGCCTGACATGTCTTTTGACTATCACGTATGTTTTTTTTTAGATAAAGAACGCAAATTGGGAAAACAAAACGTCAAAAAAAATAACTAGGTTGTTATTTGAGATGTACTTATGGTTACCAGCCATAGCAAAAGTTAATACACAAGGTATCTTAAATAATACATCTAATGAATACAATAACCTCTGCATCAATAATAGAAAAGAATAAATAATCATTTGAATCTGCTAATTGTTTTCAAATGGCAGTGATGAGTGGCTTAATACACACAAACAAATGCACCTCTATAAACAAGATGCCACATGATGGTTTGCTAACATGCTTTGTAAAACACTGGCTACCATTTTGTTTAAGGCATTTCATGCACTTTAAAAGCTCTAGTTTGGAGGCACCAAGTCTCTTATGAAGCTGAAACACTGCATAGTCCACATTCTCTCTTTTAGGCAGTTTTATAACCGCGTCGGTCGCCAGACTCGCCACTCGATGGATGTGAAAGTGCTTTACTGTCATGATCTGTTTCTTTGGATGAGCCGGAAAGCATAAAACACTTGAGGTGTGGGTAGGTGCATCAAGTTGCAGGCTGGCAACACGTGGACAACAGGGTACAGGGTCAGTGTGGGAATTGGGGGGGATTTGGCAGGAGGGTGATGCTAATCCAGTTCTTTCCCCCCGCTGCCCTTGATTCACACCGTGTTGCTGATGAGCGTCTATTGCACGTTTTTGCAAATTCACTTTTGACGGTTTCAGCAAGGATTCACAGCACCAACGGCAGAAAAAGCAAAGTTGTTATAGTAAAAACTCTAAATAATATACATTAACAATCACTGAACACCCTCATAAAGGGACTGTAATGTCCTGGATTACAACAGTTAAAGCAACAACAAAAGACCCTTCCCATGCAGAAAATCTGATCTTCACTTGTAAGAGTCCAAAACTAAAAGCTCATTTCTTATTGTAAACTTTCTACTTTTTATACATTGCATGATTAACTAACGGCTGATATTAAGACAATACTGTAAAAAAAAAAAAAAAAAAAAACTAGCCTCATTTCTTGGTAACTATTGCACAGTTTCACCACAAGGTGGCGCTCTGTACTAATAACTGGTGCATTAGTGTTATTTCCTTACACATTTCAATGTGACATATATCTCTCCCTGTTGCTCCAACAGTCAATGTCCTGCTGACCAAGTGTACCACGCATGTGATATCCCAAATACACAGACACAAGATCAAAACGTCCATATGACCCAAAAATCACTACACGTCACTCCACGGCTGTGCATTTACAGAAAAGAATTCAATGCATAAAACTGATCTGTAAAAATGATAATATATCTCTAGGCCCAGAAAGAATCTGTTGAAAACTCTGCAGATTCCCAGTATCTGAACAAACATCATTCATGAAGTACACATCTCCCAAGTCTAGTGTTTATGCTTTAAGCCACCAATAAAAGGTATATATGTATTTATTATATCAAAATATAACGTATATAATATATTCTGCCCGGACATGTGCACCTCTGACCTACATGTTCACCTGCTCCACTTCAACCTTTCCATCTACTTGCATTTCTCCCATATTCCCCTCCTCTGACCTCCTGATCTCCCTCGACCTCTGTTCCTCATGTCAGAATCCCCCGCTCTCTCCACAGACCCTTCCACTCGCATCACTTCCTGTTTCCTCTCCTATCGCGGCTCACACGTTCCCTCTCTTTCTTCTGAGTACCATCCGTAGCTCTGACTGTCTTTGTAGTGCTGTAAATCCTTTCCTGCCGGCACAAAAGAAAACCAGAACAACAAAACAGTAAATACAAACACAATTGTAAACTATGAAGCCGTTTAGAAACCTAAAGCTGTACGTCCTCGGATTTGAACAATTACTGTTTTGATATCCTTGACAGTATTATGTGTAAACATACTGTGACATAATATTTTTAGCATCTGCACAGAGGTGCAGAAATCTACTCTGTTACTACATGTCATCTGGTTTCGTCTGCTGGTTGGTTTTGGATTTTGTGACGTCCCAGACAGCCACCTGAAGACAGCTTCCAGTTGTCTCCGCTGCTTTACAGACCCCCTCTAACGGCCTGCCTTCACGAAGACCCTTTGCTGCGTTCTTCTATGGAAGTGTTGAAGATGTGATTTTCTCCCAGAATCGAATGTAAACACGCTGAAGTAGTCATGATGACAGAACTTGCTTGTGTTAAGCCTTTCAGTAAACGGTGAATGGCACTGTGTAGGCCACGCCCCAGCTCTCCTATTGGCTATTGAGTTGGTAGGTGAGCAGGTGGAGAGGGGGGAGTTTATAGACAGAGGGGCTCGTGACCTCTTGATGACCTTTCCCTTGCTGCCAGGCATGCCGTCTCCCTGTGCGCCCTCTTCTCTTCTCTCAGATGGTTGAGGTTCGATCAACGCCATCTATGGAAACAAGTGACATCACAGTTTTTTTAATACTATCATAGTGCAACTGACAAACGTTCTTGACATCTTGACATAATATATGAAATATATTATCTTGAAATATGACATCTTTTATTCAATCACGTTCCACTCAAAAGTTTGGGATTTTTAATGCTTTAAAAAAAGTCTTTTATGTTCACCAAGGCTGCATTTATTTAATGAAGAATACAGTGAGAACAGTGAAATGTTATTACAATTTCTATTTCTTGTTGAATATATTTTAAAATATGATTTATTTCTGTGATGCAAATCAGAATTTTCAGCATCATTACTCCAGTCTTCAGTGTCACATGATCAGAAATCATTCTAATATGCTGATTTGGTGCCCACGAAAAATGTCTTATTATTATCAATGTTGAAAACAGTTGTGCTGCTTCATATTTTTGAGGAAACTGACATTTTTTCAGGATTCTTTAATGAAAAGAAAGTTCAAAAGAACAGCATTTATTTGAAATAGAAATCTTTTGTGACATTATGAATGTCCCTTTTGATCAATTTGATGCATCCTTGTTGAATAAAAGTAACAATTTCTTCCACAAGCAACTTTTGAACGATAGTGTAAATAATATAACAAAGAAAATAAGAAGCACAGGACTTCTGGAAATCCACTTTGAGTGACTCAAATGACTCAATGAATCAGTTTTATCTAAACTGGACTTCCCAACCATACAGTTTCACAGAGCAAGCAGTGTCATTCTGCGTAATGAACTCCCAGGCAGGGTGCTGACCAGAGGAGCTGGAGGGCCTGGGGGGGGGGGGTCGAGGGGTACGTTGCCACATGAACACTACGGGCTCTGTTGGCAGCTGTGGAGCGAGCGGGGCATTCCTGAGCTCACCGCATGCGCTGGCCACTGCTTCTGCCCGTCTCCCTGATTCAGCCTGTCTGCCTCTCTCCTGTCTGTCTCCCTGCACTCCCCCAACACAAAGCTGTGCTTGTCCAGCGCCAAGCCCACTGCACTGAAAGCCTCTGTGTCAGCTCTGAGAGAAAAAAAACACTCTTTATGCAAAGAAAACCTCCACTTCACACGGGAATGCTCACTGCATTGATCCCGCGACGTGTGGATACAAAGTAACGCTCCTTCCCGTCTGGAACTGATAGTCACAATATTATACAAGATTGTTGTGTCTGATGCGTCTTCGCCCACAGAAACGCCTCAAAAAGTTCAATTAAACGTCGTGGAGAAAAGAAAAAAAAATTTCCGCTTGAACATTTTCAAAGGGAAAAAGAGCACTTCGGTTTACTTCGGAAGGGTTTTTGACCTTTTAAATGAGTGTCAGAGGGGATGATCCCGACAGAAACGTTTTTCCTGTGGGGTTTCGTGATACTGCCGTAGTCAGCATGGATCCAATCCGTTTCCTCAAATTCCATTCTCATGGATTAAATCAGAGACTTTTGTCACACAGATTGGTAAACAAACAATATGAAGTATAAATAACATCCTTATTCATCAGCTTGCACCAAAAGACGAGTATTAGAGTACATAGATTAACATCAAGACGTGTAAAAATCTTCAAAAAAAACATACCGACAGACTGCTTAGCTAATACTAGACAAGTGCTTCCTGTTTTCAGAGATGGACATGTCAATATCTTAACTAGTTTAAGGTTTTTTAAAAGTTGGATATGTCAATGTCATTAAAGAAATGGTTAAAAAAAAGTATAAACTATTGTTACGTTTTTAACTGCTAACCTTTCCTTATATCATTTATTCCGTTCATGTGGATTGCAAATGACAGAGGTTCAAATCCATTGTCGTTTATTGAAGATATTAACAAATTCATCTCTGATAACATGTTTATTGTAGGATATCTGCGTGCCCAACTCTTAAAACGTTGAACTACACACTACGGGTAATATCTCTTAAGTCTCTTAAGCTCACAAAGAATGCTTATTTGACCAAATACACTAAAAAAAATAATATTGTGAAATATTATTACAATTGAAAATAACTTTTCTGTTTTAATATATTTTAAAATGTAATTTATTCTTGTCCTGGCAAAGCTGCTTTTGTGGAAATCATGATACATTTTTTTTCCAGGATTATTTGATGAATAGAAAGTAAAAAAAAAAACGACATTTATTTAAAATAGAAATCTTTTGTAACATTATAAATCTCTTTAATGTCACTTCAACTTTTTATAAAATTGTCCTTTCTGAATAAAAGTATTAATTTCCTTTCCCAAAAAAATAAAAATAATAATTAAAACTGCCATTCATACATTTTGGGTCAGTAAGATCAGTGTAATTGTCATATATATATACATTTGTTTTTTTTACTTTTTTTAAATTGATTGATTGATTTATTTATTTAAGTGCAGTATTTGTAAACTGAACAAGAAGTGGACACGTACCTCCCAGAGCGTGTTCGGTCATGCTGAGACACAGAGACTCCAAACGATTATTAATATCTGGCTCAGTCACAGGCACATGTAAATCTGCAAAACCATAAACAAACTGTGTTAACTTAAACAAATTACTTTTTATTTTATTTTTTATTTATTTATTACGACAATAAACAACACATAACAAGCCAAGTGAAGTCTGCATGACACAGACTGATGTCTTGACATACCATATCATGGAAAAAGTGGTTATTTGTGCTTTTTGCCACATGTTAATGACAGGAAGATAAGGAACAGAACAGATAGAAAATCTGCAACTAGGTTCGGCACACAATGCAGGTCAGATTTGAAACTTCCTCCATGCAAAAGCATCACAGATCATTTTTATCAGACACTTTCAACTTACAGTAGATTTATTACATGAAGTGTCACCCTTGCATCAATCAAGGGTTATGTGTTTTGCTCAAAAGCACAGAAGATTCAGGTCACCCCTTGTCAGATTCAAACCTTTAACCTTGAAGTCATTAGCCCAGACCTTAAGATAAATCATAGATAAAAACAGGCTCTAATAATCTGACCAATATTTCATCCTTTCTTTTTTACCATTAACCCACTCAGACCTTTACCAGCTAGAGAAAAAAAGCCAAAGAAAGGTCTATTTCAAACTTCTCAAAGTGTCCTATTCACATCCAAATCATTATGCCAGCTACAATTGATCAACAGCTCCAAATCACAGCCATTATGCTTGCAAATTGCACTGAACTGATTGTGAACTGATTGTGTTCATAGTTCCCTCAGTAGTACACTGAATCAACTCTTTTACAACAGAGATCCCACTATAGTCCAGTCTCGATGGGGCGGACTCTGGTTGCTCAGGACTCCTGCGGCGCTGCTTGGCCTGGCCTTTACAGTGCTCGTCTTTAGCTGAGTCAACAGCAAACGGGCCTTTGAAAATCCCTTGTGGGAAGGAAGAGCTGAGTTAGGCAACCACTGGCTGGACGGAACAGACAACCTGATATTTTTAAGCATTCAATCCTGTAAGGCCCCTCAAGTCTCTCTCCCAGTGCTCCCGCTTTGATGCCTTTGAATTAATCAAGGCGTTAATATGAACACATTGGGATGGGCAGCAATGAGAAAGGGAAGGGGAAGAGTCAGAGAGAGAAAGTGGCAGGCACAAAGAAAGTCATTGTAGCATGCAACCTAGCACACAAAAAACACTGTACACACTCTTTCTTCTTCGAGTATTTCTGCAAATCCACGAGAACGGAGCAAACTAAAGGAAGTGAGTTTCAGCTGGAGCCACAGGCCGAGAGGAACATCGCTCTGCTCTGAATGTGTGTCAGTGGAGCACACACAACGCTTGGGAGGATGGAGTCGATGTGTGAAGAACATGGAAAACTTTCCCTTTAAATATGTGACGCAGTTTCAGTCAGAAGAAAGAAACTGTCTCTGATCACTAGCAAATATTTGATCATATTTTTTACTTGACAAGAGCCTTATTTTAGCTCAGAAATACATTTAAAATAAGGGTATCTGTTTAAGGGAATAAAAAAAGACATCATAAATATTTACAATGCAAACAAAAAAATATACAGATACATAAGTAAAACAAATTTATATATAATGTATATATTAGGTATTCAAACCTCTGAATGTAATATCTTAATTTCTTTTAGCTTTTTGATCATATTAATTAGTTAGCACAAACATGTAGTCTAGAAAAAGGATGGTGCCATCACAGACTTTTTAAATACAGCACAGTGTAATGCACACTTGAAAGTTGATTATTATTTTTCATGCACAGCCAAAAAGAAAAAAGAAGAAGAAACAGCAGAATGACCAATTGAAGGGGCAATGATTAAAATGGCTCGGATGGTCCTTCATTTACAAGGTTTTTTTAACCTCAGAGCTCCTTGACTGGTGGGAAACTATTTCAAACTGTTGCCTCTCTTAAGTCATCTGGGGTTTTTGTGTCAGAGATGATGGAACTCCAGACTGTGAGTTACCAATGATCAGAGTGTTTGAGTTCCTGTCTCTTACCTGTTTGCTGGAACATGGCCATGGTGTGTGGGTTGGTGTGGACGGGTAGTGATCGAGTCCTCTGAACTGAGCTGTGTGTGCGGCTGGGCATGCTGTTACTGCCCCCTGGGTTGGCAAACCACAGACCCTAACAAAAAACAACACGTCAACCAAATTACATTCACGTCATACTACAATCTGTGCTCATGTGACTGACATAACAGACTTGGAAAATAATAACAAATGTAACGGAATTCATTAAAGTAAAAAATAAAATCAGAATAATAAATGAAAAACAGTTTCACCTATTATAAAGCCTTTTATTGTTCTGAGCATAAAATGTCTAGTTATAAAAGCACATCCTTTCTCGTTTATTTAGTGTGAAACATGGCTTTTCTTACCACAGGTCAGGAACAAATTTAATGTCACACTGGGTAAATGTAGGGTAAAATAGGATTTCTTTTGATTTTGGGATGATTTGTGACTGATGGTCTTGTTAGATTCATCCATTCATGGAGTGATTTGAAGTGAATAAGCCCTTCTAACCCGCCTATCCTACTTTCATTCACTCTCTCACTCCCTTCATTTGACTCCCTCTCCCCCCTTTCCTGGCCCTCCCGTTCAGAGGAGCAGGGAAAAACAGGAAATGCCTGTGCACTGTTCTCACTGCCTCTGACTAGCTCACTCTCTCTTTCTTTTTCTCCTCTCCTCTTCTCCCCTCCCCTCTCTCTCCTCCCTCCAGTCACACTTCTCCCCACACATGACTCATCGCTATTACGCACACCTAACCCCACCGTCCACAGACTCTGAACCAGGGAGGCAGTTGGAACTTCCTACCATTGTAAGCATGCCTAGAAAAATGTTTGAGCAGACACGCAAGAATGCCAGGTTATCACTACGCTTCCAAAACCCAATCCTCAGTTGTTCCATTCAACAGTGATGTTGGAATTCTGGAATGCCGTAAATTGCCTCCAGCTCCATCCACTTCAAAAACTAGTGCTCCCTTCAGTTTGAAGTGGTAATAGAGTCATTTACGCTTTG
>JAROOI010000453.1:0-29928 GCA_030578255.1 Tiaroga cobitis | reverse complement strand
CCCCCAAAACTAGCCCCAGCTCAACACTATCCTCTGGTGGACAGCCCTATCTCTGCACTACATAAATAACCAGAGCTGCCATCTCCTGGAAAACAGTTTACATTACATGTGTTTCAACCTGCTATGACTTCGCAATGTTAACAGAAAAGCACATTATGACGGTTGCATTATGACAGATAATTGATAAATATTATAAAATATTATACAATACCACATCTATACTTCATCCATGACCTCATTATGGCAACGATTGCAGACAGCTTGACCTCTTGACCTTCAACTCTTGTTAGTGATCCTATATATATATATATATATATATATATATATATGTATATATGTATAAATATATAGTATATATAAGTTAGTGACTGTTCTGTGACCTTCAACCTGAAAATGTAACAAAGAACAGAATCAATCACTATATATCTAACTATCTAAATCTAGTCATCTCATGAAAATAAAAAATAAATATTACATTTACACTAATACATGTTCATGTTACTGCATATGTTATTTTCTAAATGGCCACTTTTAACATCTAGAATCACACTGTTTGATAATAAAGCTTTGATCATGTGTGATCACATTTTACCACATGTGATATCCAAACCCTAACCCAAACTAACCCCTCTGTCTGCCCCCAAAACTAGCCCCAGCTCAACACTATCCTCTGGTGGACAGCAAAAGGTATTATCATACAGTGTATCATTCTGGTTTTCATCTCTAATCCTGTCTGCCCCCAAAACTAGCCCCAGCTCAACACTATCCTCTGGTGGACAGCCCTATCTCTGCACTACATAAATAACCAGAGCAGAATCAATCTCTATTTCTATCTGAATCCCCTCATATTTATTGCTTTTATAAATAAATAATACATTTACATTATATACACAGACAGATTAATACATTTTCATGTTACTGCAGATTTTATTTATAAATGGACACTTTGAATATCTAAAATAACTAATTAAATTTCTCCTAAGGGAGACAATAAATGCTACCTTGAATCTTAGCTCAGAAATACATTTTTAATATCAAACTGGGCAAAATAAATCCAAATCCAAATCCAAACTTGTTGAACATATGTTTATTAAAATACAAAACTTAACGTCAACAATAATATATTGACACACACACACACACACACACAGACAGACTAACACACACACACAGACAGAGTAACACACACACAGACAGAGTAACACACACACAGACAGAGTAACACACACACAGACAGAGTAACACACACACACACACACACACACACACACACACACACACACACACACACACACACACACACACACACACACACACACACACACACACACACACACACACACACACACACACACACACACACACACACACACACACACACACACACACACACACACACACACACCTGTCTGTCTGTCTCTATCTATCTATCTATCTATCTATCTAAATCTATTCATCTCATGAGTGATTTTCAAAATAAATATTACATTTACAATAATAAATATTCATGTGACTAAATGTCAAGTCAAGTATATTTTTATAGCGCTTTTCACAATACAGATTGTATCAAAGCAGCTTCACAGTATTAAATAAATGTCCACGTTGGTAATGCTGATCAATAGTATTATTGATTGATTCAATTAAATTGAATATCCCCAGGAAACTAGAATGTGTTATCTAATAAATGGACATTTTAATATATAAAATCACACTGTTTCATAAGAACTCATTCAATTATACACTGTATGATTCTAAGTGTATCATTCTTGTTTCCTGAGCCCCCTGCTGGATAACACAATGTATTATCATACAGTGTATCATTCTGGTTTTCATCTCTAATCCTAACCCTTCTGGAGCCTAAACCTACCACTTAGACCCCTAAGATACTCTACCCTGGGCCAAACAGCCCTTTTTCGGCTAGCCCGAACTCATCTAGCCCTAGGATGCGTAGTACCAGGGCCACACAGCCCTGTTTTCCTAGGGCCCTGGGCCCTATAGCCCTTTTGTTCTATTGGTAAGAGTTATGTGTCTGTATTTTAGTGGTATGAGTTTTTGCATCTATTAGAGGGTTCACGTTAGTAAGTGGGGCCTTGGGATTTAGACTCTGAGAGTGATGGGGAGAACGGGTACACTCAGGTTTTGTGTTGGTTTGGTTGTTTGCCCGGAGTGTCCAACGGCCGGAAGGACAGTGCATAACCGTGTCTGGACCCTAGGTCCAGACTCTGGATTTTATTTCCCCACACACAGACAGAGTCACACACACACACACACACACACACACAGACAGAGTCACACACACAGACAGAGTCACACACACACACAGACACAGACAGTCACACACAGTCACACACAGTCACACAGAGTCACACACACCACACACAACACACACGCCTTGATTAGCACGAAAGGGCCATGCCCAAAATATCTATCTATCTATCTATCTATCTATCTATCTATCTATCTATCTATCTATCTATCTATCTATCTATCTATCTATCTATCTATCTATCTATCTATCTATCTATCTATCTATCTATCTATCTGTCTATCTATCAATCTAATGAGGCCTTTTGGAAATAAATATTACATTTTCCATTAATATATTTTCATGTTATATAATGAATGTAAATTTTAATATTTGAAGTCACACTTTCATAACAAATATGAAATAATGACTTTTTTCATAAAAAAAGTGTATCATTCTGTGTCATACACCACATAGCCTCCTAGTGGAGAGAAAATTTATTATCATTCACTGGATGATTGTGGTTTTCATCTCTTATCCTGTCTGCCCCCAAAACTAGCCCCAGCTCAACACTATCCTCTGGTGGACAGCCCTATCTCTGCACTACATAAATAACCAGAGCTGCCATCTCCTGGAAAACAGTTTACATTACATGTGTTTCAACCTGCTATGACTTCGCAATGTTAACAGAAAAGCACATTATGACGGTTGCATTATGACAGATAATTGATAAATATTATAAAATATTATACAATACCACATCTATACTTCATCCTTGACCTCATTATGGCAACGATTGCAGACAGCTTGACCTCTTGACCTTCAACTCTTGTTAGTGATCCTATATATATATATATATATATATGTATGCGTGTGTACATAAGATAAGGAGTCCTTTTTCTTCTGTAAACCCTGACTGCCTGAAGTGACCCCAAACAGACAGAGTAACACACTCGCACGCTCAGACAGACAGACAGACAGAGTAACTCTCAAACTCTCAGACAGCAGACAGACAGACAGACAGAGTAACACACATTCAGACACTCAGACAGACAGACAGACAGACAGACACTCACAGACAGACAAACTCACAATCACACTCACACAGAGTAACACACACACACACACACACACACACACACGTTGTGTTTTCATGTTTTATGGGGACTTTACATACATAATGATTTTTATACTGTACAGACTGTATATTCTATTCCCTTACACTAACCCTATCCCTAACCATACCCATCACAGGAAACATTCTGCATTTTTACATTTTCAAACAACATCACTTGTTGCAAACTAGAGAGAGGGAGCCATCCACAATGTAGAATTTTAGGTGCAAAGTGCCTTGCTACTGAGTGAACACAAGATGGCAGTCTATATCCATTTTCAAAGTGATCACTCTTCAAACAGAAAGAACAAAACAAACAATTAACACACACACACACACACACACACACACACACACACACACACACACACACACACACACACACACACACACACACACACACACCTGTCTGTCTGTCTCTCTATCTATCTATCTATCTATCTATCTATCTATCTATCTATCTATCTATCTATCTATCTGTCTATCTGTCTATCTATCTATCTATCGATCTATCTATCTATCTATCTATCTGTCTATCTGTCTATCTATCTGTCTATCTATCAATCTAATGAGGCCTTTAGGAAAAAATTAATATTACATTTTCCATTAATATATTTTCATGTTATATAATGAATGTAAATTTTAATATTTGAAGTCACACTTTCATAACAAATATGAAATAATGACTTTTTTCATAAAAAAAGTGTATCATTCTGTGTCATACACCACATAGCCTCCTAGTGGAGAGAAAATTTATTATCATTCACTGGATGATTGTGGTTTTCATCTCTTATCCTGTCTGCCCCCAAAACTAGCCCCAGCTCAACACTATCCTCTGGTGGACAGCCCTATCTCTGCACTACATAAATAACCAGAGCTGCCATCTCCTGGAAAACAGTTTACATTACATGTGTTTCAACCTGCTATGACTTCGCAATGTTAACAGAAAAGCACATTATGACGGTTGCATTATGACAGATAATTGATAAATATTATAAAATATTATACAATACCACATCTATACTTCATCCATGACCTCATTATGGCAACGATTGCAGACAGCTTGACCTCTTGACCTTCAACTCTTGTTAGTGATCCTATATATATATATATATATATATATATATATATATATATATATATATATATATATATATATATATATATATATATATGTATATATGTATAAATATATAGTATATATAAGTTAGTGACTGTTCTGTGACCTTCAACCTGAAAATGTAACAAAGAACAGAATCAATCACTATATATCTAACTATCTAAATCTAGTCATCTCATGAAAATAAAAAATAAATATTACATTTACACTAATACATGTTCATGTTACTGCATATGTTATTTTCTAAATGGCCACTTTTAACATCTAGAATCACACTGTTTGATAATAAAGCTTTGATCATGTGTGATCACATTTTACCACATGTGATATCCAAACCCTAACCCAAACTAACCCCTCTGTCTGCCCCCAAAACTAGCCCCAGCTCAACACTATCCTCTGGTGGACAGCAAAAGGTATTATCATACAGTGTATCATTCTGGTTTTCATCTCTAATCCTGTCTGCCCCCAAAACTAGCCCCAGCTCAACACTATCCTCTGGTGGACAGCCCTATCTCTGCACTACATAAATAACCAGAGCAGAATCAATCTCTATTTCTATCTGAATCCCCTCATATTTATTGCTTTTATAAATAAATAATACATTTACATTATATACACAGACAGATTAATACATTTTCATGTTACTGCAGATTTTATTTATAAATGGACACTTTGAATATCTAAAATAACTAATTAAATTTCTCCTAAGGGAGACAATAAATGCTACCTTGAATCTTAGCTCAGAAATACATTTTTAATATCAAACTGGGCAAAATAAATCCAAATCCAAATCCAAACTTGTTGAACATATGTTTATTAAAATACAAAACTTAACGTCAACAATAATATATTGACACACACACACACACACACACACAGACAGACTAACACACACACACAGACAGAGTAACACACACACAGACAGAGTAACACACACACAGACAGAGTAACACACACACAGACAGAGTAACACACACACACACACACACACACACACACACACACACACACACACACACACACACACACACACACACACACACACACACACACCTGTCTGTCTGTCTCTATCTATCTATCTATCTATCTAAATCTATTCATCTCATGAGTGATTTTCAAAATAAATATTACATTTACAATAATAAATATTCATGTGACTAAATGTCAAGTCAAGTATATTTTTATAGCGCTTTTCACAATACAGATTGTATCAAAGCAGCTTCACAGTATTAAATAAATGTCCACGTTGGTAATGCTGATCAATAGTATTATTGATTGATTCAATTAAATTGAATATCCCCAGGAAACTAGAATGTGTTATCTAATAAATGGACATTTTAATATATAAAATCACACTGTTTCATAAGAACTCATTCAATTATACACTGTATGATTCTAAGTGTATCATTCTTGTTTCCTGAGCCCCCTGCTGGATAACACAATGTATTATCATACAGTGTATCATTCTGGTTTTCATCTCTAATCCTAACCCTTCTGGAGCCTAAACCTACCACTTAGACCCCTAAGATACTCTACCCTGGGCCAAACAGCCCTTTTTCGGCTAGCCCGAACTCATCTAGCCCTAGGATGCGTAGTACCAGGGCCACACAGCCCTGTTTTCCTAGGGCCCTGGGCCCTATAGCCCTTTTGTTCTATTGGTAAGAGTTATGTGTCTGTATTTTAGTGGTATGAGTTTTTGCATCTATTAGAGGGTTCACGTTAGTAAGTGGGGCCTTGGGATTTAGACTCTGAGAGTGATGGGGAGAACGGGTACACTCAGGTTTTGTGTTGGTTTGGTTGTTTGCCCGGAGTGTCCAACGGCCGGAAGGACAGTGCATAACCGTGTCTGGACCCTAGGTCCAGACTCTGGATTTTATTTCCCCACACACAGACAGAGTCACACACACACACACACACACACACACAGACAGAGTCACACACACAGACAGAGTCACACACACACACAGACACAGACAGTCACACACAGTCACACACAGTCACACAGAGTCACACACACCACACACAACACACACGCCTTGATTAGCACGAAAGGGCCATGCCCAAAATATCTATCTATCTATCTATCTATCTATCTATCTATCTATCTATCTATCTATCTATCTATCTATCTATCTATCTATCTATCTATCTATCTATCTATCTATCTATCTATCTATCTATCTATCTATCAATCTAATGAGGCCTTTTGGAAATAAATATTACATTTTCCATTAATATATTTTCATGTTATATAATGAATGTAAATTTTAATATTTGAAGTCACACTTTCATAACAAATATGAAATAATGACTTTTTTCATAAAAAAAGTGTATCATTCTGTGTCATACACCACATAGCCTCCTAGTGGAGAGAAAATTTATTATCATTCACTGGATGATTGTGGTTTTCATCTCTTATCCTGTCTGCCCCCAAAACTAGCCCCAGCTCAACACTATCCTCTGGTGGACAGCCCTATCTCTGCACTACATAAATAACCAGAGCTGCCATCTCCTGGAAAACAGTTTACATTACATGTGTTTCAACCTGCTATGACTTCGCAATGTTAACAGAAAAGCACATTATGACGGTTGCATTATGACAGATAATTGATAAATATTATAAAATATTATACAATACCACATCTATACTTCATCCATGACCTCATTATGGCAACGATTGCAGACAGCTTGACCTCTTGACCTTCAACTCTTGTTAGTGATCCTATATATATATATATATATATATATATATATATGTATATATGTATAAATATATAGTATATATAAGTTAGTGACTGTTCTGTGACCTTCAACCTGAAAATGTAACAAAGAACAGAATCAATCACTATATATCTAACTATCTAAATCTAGTCATCTCATGAAAATAAAAAATAAATATTACATTTACACTAATACATGTTCATGTTACTGCATATGTTATTTTCTAAATGGCCACTTTTAACATCTAGAATCACACTGTTTGATAATAAAGCTTTGATCATGTGTGATCACATTTTACCACATGTGATATCCAAACCCTAACCCAAACTAACCCCTCTGTCTGCCCCCAAAACTAGCCCCAGCTCAACACTATCCTCTGGTGGACAGCAAAAGGTATTATCATACAGTGTATCATTCTGGTTTTCATCTCTAATCCTGTCTGCCCCCAAAACTAGCCCCAGCTCAACACTATCCTCTGGTGGACAGCCCTATCTCTGCACTACATAAATAACCAGAGCTGCCATCTCCTGGAAAACAGTTTACATTACATGTGTTTCAACCTGCTATGACTTCGCAATGTTAACAGAAAAGCACATTATGACGGTTGCATTATGACAGATAATTGATAAATATTATAAAATATTATACAATACCACATCTATACTTCATCCATGACCTCATTATGGCAACGATTGCAGACAGCTTGACCTCTTGACCTTCAACTCTTGTTAGTGATCCTATATATATATATATATATATATATATATATATATATATATATATATATATATATATATATATATGTATATATGTATAAATATATAGTATATATAAGTTAGTGACTGTTCTGTGACCTTCAACCTGAAAATGTAACAAAGAACAGAATCAATCACTATATATCTAACTATCTAAATCTAGTCATCTCATGAAAATAAAAAATAAATATTACATTTACACTAATACATGTTCATGTTACTGCATATGTTATTTTCTAAATGGCCACTTTTAACATCTAGAATCACACTGTTTGATAATAAAGCTTTGATCATGTGTGATCACATTTTACCACATGTGATATCCAAACCCTAACCCAAACTAACCCCTCTGTCTGCCCCCAAAACTAGCCCCAGCTCAACACTATCCTCTGGTGGACAGCAAAAGGTATTATCATACAGTGTATCATTCTGGTTTTCATCTCTAATCCTGTCTGCCCCCAAAACTAGCCCCAGCTCAACACTATCCTCTGGTGGACAGCCCTATCTCTGCACTACATAAATAACCAGAGCAGAATCAATCTCTATTTCTATCTGAATCCCCTCATATTTATTGCTTTTATAAATAAATAATACATTTACATTATATACACAGACAGATTAATACATTTTCATGTTACTGCAGATTTTATTTATAAATGGACACTTTGAATATCTAAAATAACTAATTAAATTTCTCCTAAGGGAGACAATAAATGCTACCTTGAATCTTAGCTCAGAAATACATTTTTAATATCAAACTGGGCAAAATAAATCCAAATCCAAATCCAAACTTGTTGAACATATGTTTATTAAAATACAAAACTTAACGTCAACAATAATATATTGACACACACACACACACACACACACAGACAGACTAACACACACACACAGACAGAGTAACACACACACAGACAGAGTAACACACACACAGACAGAGTAACACACACACAGACAGAGTAACACACACACACACACACACACACACACACACACACACACACACACACACACACACACACACACCTGTCTGTCTGTCTCTATCTATCTATCTATCTATCTATCTAAATCTATTCATCTCATGAGTGATTTTCAAAATAAATATTACATTTACAATAATAAATATTCATGTGACTAAATGTCAAGTCAAGTATATTTTTATAGCGCTTTTCACAATACAGATTGTATCAAAGCAGCTTCACAGTATTAAATAAATGTCCACGTTGGTAATGCTGATCAATAGTATTATTGATTGATTCAATTAAATTGAATATCCCCAGGAAACTAGAATGTGTTATCTAATAAATGGACATTTTAATATATAAAATCACACTGTTTCATAAGAACTCATTCAATTATACACTGTATGATTCTAAGTGTATCATTCTTGTTTCCTGAGCCCCCTGCTGGATAACACAATGTATTATCATACAGTGTATCATTCTGGTTTTCATCTCTAATCCTAACCCTTCTGGAGCCTAAACCTACCACTTAGACCCCTAAGATACTCTACCCTGGGCCAAACAGCCCTTTTTCGGCTAGCCCGAACTCATCTAGCCCTAGGATGCGTAGTACCAGGGCCACACAGCCCTGTTTTCCTAGGGCCCTGGGCCCTATAGCCCTTTTGTTCTATTGGTAAGAGTTATGTGTCTGTATTTTAGTGGTATGAGTTTTTGCATCTATTAGAGGGTTCACGTTAGTAAGTGGGGCCTTGGGATTTAGACTCTGAGAGTGATGGGGAGAACGGGTACACTCAGGTTTTGTGTTGGTTTGGTTGTTTGCCCGGAGTGTCCAACGGCCGGAAGGACAGTGCATAACCGTGTCTGGACCCTAGGTCCAGACTCTGGATTTTATTTCCCCACACACAGACAGAGTCACACACACACACACACACACACACACAGACAGAGTCACACACACAGACAGAGTCACACACACACACAGACACAGACAGTCACACACAGTCACACACAGTCACACAGAGTCACACACACCACACACAACACACACGCCTTGATTAGCACGAAAGGGCCATGCCCAAAATATCTATCTATCTATCTATCTATCTATCTATCTATCTATCTATCTATCTATCTATCTATCTATCTATCTATCTATCTATCTATCTATCTATCTATCTATCTATCAATCTAATGAGGCCTTTTGGAAATAAATATTACATTTTCCATTAATATATTTTCATGTTATATAATGAATGTAAATTTTAATATTTGAAGTCACACTTTCATAACAAATATGAAATAATGACTTTTTTCATAAAAAAAGTGTATCATTCTGTGTCATACACCACATAGCCTCCTAGTGGAGAGAAAATTTATTATCATTCACTGGATGATTGTGGTTTTCATCTCTTATCCTGTCTGCCCCCAAAACTAGCCCCAGCTCAACACTATCCTCTGGTGGACAGCCCTATCTCTGCACTACATAAATAACCAGAGCTGCCATCTCCTGGAAAACAGTTTACATTACATGTGTTTCAACCTGCTATGACTTCGCAATGTTAACAGAAAAGCACATTATGACGGTTGCATTATGACAGATAATTGATAAATATTATAAAATATTATACAATACCACATCTATACTTCATCCATGACCTCATTATGGCAACGATTGCAGACAGCTTGACCTCTTGACCTTCAACTCTTGTTAGTGATCCTATATATATATATATATATATATATATATATATATATGTATATATGTATAAATATATAGTATATATAAGTTAGTGACTGTTCTGTGACCTTCAACCTGAAAATGTAACAAAGAACAGAATCAATCACTATATATCTAACTATCTAAATCTAGTCATCTCATGAAAATAAAAAATAAATATTACATTTACACTAATACATGTTCATGTTACTGCATATGTTATTTTCTAAATGGCCACTTTTAACATCTAGAATCACACTGTTTGATAATAAAGCTTTGATCATGTGTGATCACATTTTACCACATGTGATATCCAAACCCTAACCCAAACTAACCCCTCTGTCTGCCCCCAAAACTAGCCCCAGCTCAACACTATCCTCTGGTGGACAGCAAAAGGTATTATCATACAGTGTATCATTCTGGTTTTCATCTCTAATCCTGTCTGCCCCCAAAACTAGCCCCAGCTCAACACTATCCTCTGGTGGACAGCCCTATCTCTGCACTACATAAATAACCAGAGCAGAATCAATCTCTATTTCTATCTGAATCCCCTCATATTTATTGCTTTTATAAATAAATAATACATTTACATTATATACACAGACAGATTAATACATTTTCATGTTACTGCAGATTTTATTTATAAATGGACACTTTGAATATCTAAAATAACTAATTAAATTTCTCCTAAGGGAGACAATAAATGCTACCTTGAATCTTAGCTCAGAAATACATTTTTAATATCAAACTGGGCAAAATAAATCCAAATCCAAATCCAAACTTGTTGAACATATGTTTATTAAAATACAAAACTTAACGTCAACAATAATATATTGACACACACACACACACACACACAGACAGACTAACACACACACACAGACAGAGTAACACACACACAGACAGAGTAACACACACACAGACAGAGTAACACACACACAGACAGAGTCACACACACACAGACACACACACACACACACACACACACACACACACACACACACACACACACACACACACACACACACACACACACACACACACACACACACACACACACACACACACACACACACACACACACACACACACACACACACACACACACACACACACACACACACACACACACACACACACACACACACACACACACACACACACACACACACACACACACCTGTCTGTCTGTCTCTATCTATCTATCTATCTATCTATCTAAATCTATTCATCTCATGAGTGATTTTCAAAATAAATATTACATTTACAATAATAAATATTCATGTGACTAAATGTCAAGTCAAGTATATTTTTATAGCGCTTTTCACAATACAGATTGTATCAAAGCAGCTTCACAGTATTAAATAAATGTCCACGTTGGTAATGCTGATCAATAGTATTATTGATTGATTCAATTAAATTGAATATCCCCAGGAAACTAGAATGTGTTATCTAATAAATGGACATTTTAATATATAAAATCACACTGTTTCATAAGAACTCATTCAATTATACACTGTATGATTCTAAGTGTATCATTCTTGTTTCCTGAGCCCCCTGCTGGATAACACAATGTATTATCATACAGTGTATCATTCTGGTTTTCATCTCTAATCCTAACCCTTCTGGAGCCTAAACCTACCACTTAGACCCCTAAGATACTCTACCCTGGGCCAAACAGCCCTTTTTCGGCTAGCCCGAACTCATCTAGCCCTAGGATGCGTAGTACCAGGGCCACACAGCCCTGTTTTCCTAGGGCCCTGGGCCCTATAGCCCTTTTGTTCTATTGGTAAGAGTTATGTGTCTGTATTTTAGTGGTATGAGTTTTTGCATCTATTAGAGGGTTCACGTTAGTAAGTGGGGCCTTGGGATTTAGACTCTGAGAGTGATGGGGAGAACGGGTACACTCAGGTTTTGTGTTGGTTTGGTTGTTTGCCCGGAGTGTCCAACGGCCGGAAGGACAGTGCATAACCGTGTCTGGACCCTAGGTCCAGACTCTGGATTTTATTTCCCCACACACAGACAGAGTCACACACACACACACACACACACACACAGACAGAGTCACACACACAGACAGAGTCACACACACACACAGACACAGACAGTCACACACAGTCACACACAGTCACACACAGTCACACACAGTCACACAGAGTCACACACACCACACACAACACACACGCCTTGATTAGCACGAAAGGGCCATGCCCAAAATATCTATCTATCTATCTATCTATCTATCTATCTATCTATCTATCTATCTATCTATCTATCTATCTATCTATCTATCTATCTATCTATCTATCTATCTATCTATCTATCTGTCTATCTATCAATCTAATGAGGCCTTTTGGAAATAAATATTACATTTTCCATTAATATATTTTCATGTTATATAATGAATGTAAATTTTAATATTTGAAGTCACACTTTCATAACAAATATGAAATAATGACTTTTTTCATAAAAAAAGTGTATCATTCTGTGTCATACACCACATAGCCTCCTAGTGGAGAGAAAATTTATTATCATTCACTGGATGATTGTGGTTTTCATCTCTTATCCTGTCTGCCCCCAAAACTAGCCCCAGCTCAACACTATCCTCTGGTGGACAGCCCTATCTCTGCACTACATAAATAACCAGAGCTGCCATCTCCTGGAAAACAGTTTACATTACATGTGTTTCAACCTGCTATGACTTCGCAATGTTAACAGAAAAGCACATTATGACGGTTGCATTATGACAGATAATTGATAAATATTATAAAATATTATACAATACCACATCTATACTTCATCCTTGACCTCATTATGGCAACGATTGCAGACAGCTTGACCTCTTGACCTTCAACTCTTGTTAGTGATCCTATATATATATATATATATATATATATGTATGCGTGTGTACATAAGATAAGGAGTCCTTTTTCTTCTGTAAACCCTGACTGCCTGAAGTGACCCCAAACAGACAGAGTAACACACTCGCATGCTCAGACAGACAGACAGACAGAGTAACTCTCAAACTCTCAGACAGCAGACAGACAGACAGACAGAGTAACACACATTCAGACACTCAGACAGACAGACAGACAGACAGACACTCACAGACAGACAAACTCACAATCACACTCACACAGAGTAACACACACACACACACACACACACACACACGTTGTGTTTTCATGTTTTATGGGGACTTTACATACATAATGATTTTTATACTGTACAGACTGTATATTCTATTCCCTTACACTAACCCTATCCCTAACCATACCCATCACAGGAAACATTCTGCATTTTTACATTTTCAAACAACATCACTTGTTGCAAACTAGAGAGAGGGAGCCATCCACAATGTAGAATTTTAGGTGCAAAGTGCCTTGCTACTGAGTGAACACAAGATGGCAGTCTATATCCATTTTCAAAGTGATCACTCTTCAAACAGAAAGAACAAAACAAACAATTAACACACACACACACACACACACACACACACACACACACACACACACCTGTCTGTCTGTCTCTCTATCTATCTATCTATCTATCTATCTATCTATCTATCTATCTATCTATCTATCTATCTATCTATCTGTCTATCTATCTATCTATCTATCTATCTATCTATCTATCTATCTGTCTATCTGTCTATCTATCTGTCTATCTATCAATCTAATGAGGCCTTTTGGAAATAAATATTACATTTTCCATTAATATATTTTCATGTTATATAATGAATGTAAATTTTAATATTTGAAGTCACACTTTCATAACAAATATGAAATAATGACTTTTTTCATAAAAAAAGTGTATCATTCTGTGTCATACACCACATAGCCTCCTAGTGGAGAGAAAATTTATTATCATTCACTGGATGATTGTGGTTTTCATCTCTTATCCTAACCCTAACCCTAACCCTAACCCTAACTATCTAAATCTAGTCATCTCATGAAAATAAAAAATAAATATTACATTTACACTAATACATGTTCATGTTACTGCATATGTTATTTTCTAAATGGCCACTTTTAACATCTAGAATCACACTGTTTGATAATAAAGCTTTGATCATGTGTGATCACATTTTACCACATGTGATATCCAAACCCTAACCCAAACTAACCCCTCTGTCTGCCCCCAAAACTAGCCCCAGCTCAACACTATCCTCTGGTGGACAGCAAAAGGTATTATCATACAGTGTATCATTCTGGTTTTCATCTCTAATCCTGTCTGCCCCCAAAACTAGCCCCAGCTCAACACTATCCTCTGGTGGACAGCCCTATCTCTGCACTACATAAATAACCAGAGCTGCCATCTCCTGGAAAACAGTTTACATTACATGTGTTTCAACCTGCTATGACTTCGCAATGTTAACAGAAAAGCACATTATGACGGTTGCATTATGACAGATAATTGATAAATATTATAAAATATTATACAATACCACATCTATACTTCATCCATGACCTCATTATGGCAACGATTGCAGACAGCTTGACCTCTTGACCTTCAACTCTTGTTAGTGATCCTATATATATATATATATATATATATATATATATGTATATATGTATAAATATATAGTATATATAAGTTAGTGACTGTTCTGTGACCTTCAACCTGAAAATGTAACAAAGAACAGAATCAATCACTATATATCTAACTATCTAAATCTAGTCATCTCATGAAAATAAAAAATAAATATTACATTTACACTAATACATGTTCATGTTACTGCATATGTTATTTTCTAAATGGCCACTTTTAACATCTAGAATCACACTGTTTGATAATAAAGCTTTGATCATGTGTGATCACATTTTACCACATGTGATATCCAAACCCTAACCCAAACTAACCCCTCTGTCTGCCCCCAAAACTAGCCCCAGCTCAACACTATCCTCTGGTGGACAGCAAAAGGTATTATCATACAGTGTATCATTCTGGTTTTCATCTCTAATCCTGTCTGCCCCCAAAACTAGCCCCAGCTCAACACTATCCTCTGGTGGACAGCCCTATCTCTGCACTACATAAATAACCAGAGCTGCCATCTCCTGGAAAACAGTTTACATTACATGTGTTTCAACCTGCTATGACTTCGCAATGTTAACAGAAAAGCACATTATGACGGTTGCATTATGACAGATAATTGATAAATATTATAAAATATTATACAATACCACATCTATACTTCATCCATGACCTCATTATGGCAACGATTGCAGACAGCTTGACCTCTTGACCTTCAACTCTTGTTAGTGATCCTATATATATATATATATATATATATATATATATATATATATATATATATATATATATATATATATATGTATATATGTATAAATATATAGTATATATAAGTTAGTGACTGTTCTGTGACCTTCAACCTGAAAATGTAACAAAGAACAGAATCAATCACTATATATCTAACTATCTAAATCTAGTCATCTCATGAAAATAAAAAATAAATATTACATTTACACTAATACATGTTCATGTTACTGCATATGTTATTTTCTAAATGGCCACTTTTAACATCTAGAATCACACTGTTTGATAATAAAGCTTTGATCATGTGTGATCACATTTTACCACATGTGATATCCAAACCCTAACCCAAACTAACCCCTCTGTCTGCCCCCAAAACTAGCCCCAGCTCAACACTATCCTCTGGTGGACAGCAAAAGGTATTATCATACAGTGTATCATTCTGGTTTTCATCTCTAATCCTGTCTGCCCCCAAAACTAGCCCCAGCTCAACACTATCCTCTGGTGGACAGCCCTATCTCTGCACTACATAAATAACCAGAGCAGAATCAATCTCTATTTCTATCTGAATCCCCTCATATTTATTGCTTTTATAAATAAATAATACATTTACATTATATACACAGACAGATTAATACATTTTCATGTTACTGCAGATTTTATTTATAAATGGACACTTTGAATATCTAAAATAACTAATTAAATTTCTCCTAAGGGAGACAATAAATGCTACCTTGAATCTTAGCTCAGAAATACATTTTTAATATCAAACTGGGCAAAATAAATCCAAATCCAAATCCAAACTTGTTGAACATATGTTTATTAAAATACAAAACTTAACGTCAACAATAATATATTGACACACACACACACACACACACACAGACAGACTAACACACACACACAGACAGAGTAACACACACACAGACAGAGTAACACACACACAGACAGAGTAACACACACACAGACAGAGTAACACACACACACACACACACACACACACACACACACACACACACACACACACACACACACACACACACACCTGTCTGTCTGTCTCTATCTATCTATCTATCTATCTATCTAAATCTATTCATCTCATGAGTGATTTTCAAAATAAATATTACATTTACAATAATAAATATTCATGTGACTAAATGTCAAGTCAAGTATATTTTTATAGCGCTTTTCACAATACAGATTGTATCAAAGCAGCTTCACAGTATTAAATAAATGTCCACGTTGGTAATGCTGATCAATAGTATTATTGATTGATTCAATTAAATTGAATATCCCCAGGAAACTAGAATGTGTTATCTAATAAATGGACATTTTAATATATAAAATCACACTGTTTCATAAGAACTCATTCAATTATACACTGTATGATTCTAAGTGTATCATTCTTGTTTCCTGAGCCCCCTGCTGGATAACACAATGTATTATCATACAGTGTATCATTCTGGTTTTCATCTCTAATCCTAACCCTTCTGGAGCCTAAACCTACCACTTAGACCCCTAAGATACTCTACCCTGGGCCAAACAGCCCTTTTTCGGCTAGCCCGAACTCATCTAGCCCTAGGATGCGTAGTACCAGGGCCACACAGCCCTGTTTTCCTAGGGCCCTGGGCCCTATAGCCCTTTTGTTCTATTGGTAAGAGTTATGTGTCTGTATTTTAGTGGTATGAGTTTTTGCATCTATTAGAGGGTTCACGTTAGTAAGTGGGGCCTTGGGATTTAGACTCTGAGAGTGATGGGGAGAACGGGTACACTCAGGTTTTGTGTTGGTTTGGTTGTTTGCCCGGAGTGTCCAACGGCCGGAAGGACAGTGCATAACCGTGTCTGGACCCTAGGTCCAGACTCTGGATTTTATTTCCCCACACACAGACAGAGTCACACACACACACACACACACACACACAGACAGAGTCACACACACAGACAGAGTCACACACACACACAGACACAGACAGTCACACACAGTCACACACAGTCACACAGAGTCACACACACCACACACAACACACACGCCTTGATTAGCACGAAAGGGCCATGCCCAAAATATCTATCTATCTATCTATCTATCTATCTATCTATCTATCTATCTATCTATCTATCTATCTATCTATCTATCTATCTATCTATCTATCTATCAATCTAATGAGGCCTTTTGGAAATAAATATTACATTTTCCATTAATATATTTTCATGTTATATAATGAATGTAAATTTTAATATTTGAAGTCACACTTTCATAACAAATATGAAATAATGACTTTTTTCATAAAAAAAGTGTATCATTCTGTGTCATACACCACATAGCCTCCTAGTGGAGAGAAAATTTATTATCATTCACTGGATGATTGTGGTTTTCATCTCTTATCCTGTCTGCCCCCAAAACTAGCCCCAGCTCAACACTATCCTCTGGTGGACAGCCCTATCTCTGCACTACATAAATAACCAGAGCTGCCATCTCCTGGAAAACAGTTTACATTACATGTGTTTCAACCTGCTATGACTTCGCAATGTTAACAGAAAAGCACATTATGACGGTTGCATTATGACAGATAATTGATAAATATTATAAAATATTATACAATACCACATCTATACTTCATCCATGACCTCATTATGGCAACGATTGCAGACAGCTTGACCTCTTGACCTTCAACTCTTGTTAGTGATCCTATATATATATATATATGTATATATATATATATATATATGTATATATGTATAAATATATAGTATATATAAGTTAGTGACTGTTCTGTGACCTTCAACCTGAAAATGTAACAAAGAACAGAATCAATCACTATATATCTAACTATCTAAATCTAGTCATCTCATGAAAATAAAAAATAAATATTACATTTACACTAATACATGTTCATGTTACTGCATATGTTATTTTCTAAATGGCCACTTTTAACATCTAGAATCACACTGTTTGATAATAAAGCTTTGATCATGTGTGATCACATTTTACCACATGTGATATCCAAACCCTAACCCAAACTAACCCCTCTGTCTGCCCCCAAAACTAGCCCCAGCTCAACACTATCCTCTGGTGGACAGCAAAAGGTATTATCATACAGTGTATCATTCTGGTTTTCATCTCTAATCCTGTCTGCCCCCAAAACTAGCCCCAGCTCAACACTATCCTCTGGTGGACAGCCCTATCTCTGCACTACATAAATAACCAGAGCAGAATCAATCTCTATTTCTATCTGAATCCCCTCATATTTATTGCTTTTATAAATAAATAATACATTTACATTATATACACAGACAGATTAATACATTTTCATGTTACTGCAGATTTTATTTATAAATGGACACTTTGAATATCTAAAATAACTAATTAAATTTCTCCTAAGGGAGACAATAAATGCTACCTTGAATCTTAGCTCAGAAATACATTTTTAATATCAAACTGGGCAAAATAAATCCAAATCCAAATCCAAACTTGTTGAACATATGTTTATTAAAATACAAAACTTAACGTCAACAATAATATATTGACACACACACACACACACACACACAGACAGACTAACACACACACACAGACAGAGTAACACACACACAGACAGAGTAACACACACACAGACAGAGTAACACACACACAGACAGAGTAACACACACACACACACACACACACACACACACACACACACACACACACACACACACACACACACACACACACACACACCTGTCTGTCTGTCTCTATCTATCTATCTATCTATCTATCTAAATCTATTCATCTCATGAGTGATTTTCAAAATAAATATTACATTTACAATAATAAATATTCATGTGACTAAATGTCAAGTCAAGTATATTTTTATAGCGCTTTTCACAATACAGATTGTATCAAAGCAGCTTCACAGTATTAAATAAATGTCCACGTTGGTAATGCTGATCAATAGTATTATTGATTGATTCAATTAAATTGAATATCCCCAGGAAACTAGAATGTGTTATCTAATAAATGGACATTTTAATATATAAAATCACACTGTTTCATAAGAACTCATTCAATTATACACTGTATGATTCTAAGTGTATCATTCTTGTTTCCTGAGCCCCCTGCTGGATAACACAATGTATTATCATACAGTGTATCATTCTGGTTTTCATCTCTAATCCTAACCCTTCTGGAGCCTAAACCTACCACTTAGACCCCTAAGATACTCTACCCTGGGCCAAACAGCCCTTTTTCGGCTAGCCCGAACTCATCTAGCCCTAGGATGCGTAGTACCAGGGCCACACAGCCCTGTTTTCCTAGGGCCCTGGGCCCTATAGCCCTTTTGTTCTATTGGTAAGAGTTATGTGTCTGTATTTTAGTGGTATGAGTTTTTGCATCTATTAGAGGGTTCACGTTAGTAAGTGGGGCCTTGGGATTTAGACTCTGAGAGTATGGGGAGAACGGGTACACTCAGGTTTTGTGTTGGTTTGGTTGTTTGCCCGGAGTGTCCAACGGCCGGAAGGACAGTGCATAACCGTGTCTGGACCCTAGGTCCAGACTCTGGATTTTATTTCCCCACACACAGACAGAGTCACACACACACACACACACACACACACACAGACAGAGTCACACACACAGACAGAGTCACACACACACACAGACACAGACAGTCACACACAGTCACACACAGTCACACAGAGTCACACACACCACACACAACACACACGCCTTGATTAGCACGAAAGGGCCATGCCCAAAATATCTATCTATCTATCTATCTATCTATCTATCTATCTATCTATCTATCTATCTATCTATCTATCTATCTATCTATCTATCTATCTATCTATCTATCTATCTATCTATCTATCTATCTATCAATCTAATGAGGCCTTTTGGAAATAAATATTACATTTTCCATTAATATATTTTCATGTTATATAATGAATGTAAATTTTAATATTTGAAGTCACACTTTCATAACAAATATGAAATAATGACTTTTTTCATAAAAAAAGTGTATCATTCTGTGTCATACACCACATAGCCTCCTAGTGGAGAGAAAATTTATTATCATTCACTGGATGATTGTGGTTTTCATCTCTTATCCTGTCTGCCCCCAAAACTAGCCCCAGCTCAACACTATCCTCTGGTGGACAGCCCTATCTCTGCACTACATAAATAACCAGAGCTGCCATCTCCTGGAAAACAGTTTACATTACATGTGTTTCAACCTGCTATGACTTCGCAATGTTAACAGAAAAGCACATTATGACGGTTGCATTATGACAGATAATTGATAAATATTATAAAATATTATACAATACCACATCTATACTTCATCCTTGACCTCATTATGGCAACGATTGCAGACAGCTTGACCTCTTGACCTTCAACTCTTGTTAGTGATCCTATATATATATATATATATATATATATATGTATGCGTGTGTACATAAGATAAGGAGTCCTTTTTCTTCTGTAAACCCTGACTGCCTGAAGTGACCCCAAACAGACAGAGTAACACACTCGCACGCTCAGACAGACAGACAGACAGAGTAACTCTCAAACTCTCAGACAGCAGACAGACAGACAGACAGAGTAACACACATTCAGACACTCAGACAGACAGACAGACAGACAGACACTCACAGACAGACAAACTCACAATCACACTCACACAGAGTAACACACACACACACACACACACACACACACACACGTTGTGTTTTCATGTTTTATGGGGACTTTACATACATAATGATTTTTATACTGTACAGACTGTATATTCTATTCCCTTACACTAACCCTATCCCTAACCATACCCATCACAGGAAACATTCTGCATTTTTACATTTTCAAACAACATCACTTGTTGCAAACTAGAGAGAGGGAGCCATCCACAATGTAGAATTTTAGGTGCAAAGTGCCTTGCTACTGAGTGAACACAAGATGGCAGTCTATATCCATTTTCAAAGTGATCACTCTTCAAACAGAAAGAACAAAACAAACAATTAACACACACACACACACACACACACACACACACACACACACACACACACACACACACACACACACCTGTCTGTCTGTCTCTCTATCTATCTATCTATCTATCTATCTATCTATCTATCTATCTATCTATCTATCTATCTATCTATCTATCTATCTATCTATCTATCTATCTATCAATCAATCTAATGAGGCCTTTTGGAAATAAATATTACATTTTCCATTAATATATTTTCATGTTATATAATGAATGTAAATTTTAATATTTGAAGTCACACTTTCATAACAAATATGAAATAATGACTTTTTTCATAAAAAAAGTGTATCATTCTGTGTCATACACCACATAGCCTCCTAGTGGAGAGAAAATTTATTATCATTCACTGGATGATTGTGGTTTTCATCTCTTATCCCCTGCCTGGCCCTGACTCTAACCCTAAATCTAACCCCATGCTCAAATGAGCCCCCTAGTGGACAGCCACATCTCTGCAATGATTAAATAAACAGAGCTGCCACCTCATGGACAACAGTTTACATTACATGTGTTTCAGCCTGCTATGACTTCGCAATGTTAACAGAAAATCACATTATGAAGGATGATTTAAGTAGACTGTTCTGTGACCTTATATATATATATATATATACCTATATAAATGAAGATGACGTTTGACCTGGAAATGTAACAAGTAACACATTCAATCTCTATCCAAAAAATTCAAACACACACACACACACACTTAACAAGTCATGTAGAAACATCTATTCATCCATCTATCTATCCATCCATCCATCCTGGCCTATACACATTCACTTTTTAGCTATGGCTACACCACATGATTTTGAAAACCATGAGATCTTTTTAAAGTGACACAACATACCTTCAGTCATTTAGCTGACTCCCTGAGCAGTGTCCTGACTACTGAACCATGGGGCTGATTGAGACGCCCCCCTGGCCTTCAGACAAGGTGTATGTGTTCAGAGGTCAAAGGTCAAATTTGCACCCCATAACTAAATGCTCCTGTATGATTTCTGGAACCTTTATGTGGCTGCTAATTTGACTTAAAAGCTGGCAGCTGAGCTGACAGAGGAGAAATCTTGCACACCTGTGTGAGAGGAGCTATCCCTGGTCCTGAACATCACTGGGTGTGATGGATGGCGCTCTCCGTGGTGCTGCTTTGTGCAGGACAATTATGCTACCACAATACAGACAGAGATGAATCTATATTGGGATTGTAGCAATGTTTATACACACAAAGAACAAAAACATCCAAAGTATTCACAGTTTAATCATCCAACTTTGATACCATTTCATCCCCATCTTATCTCAGAAATACATTTTTAATGTCAAACTGGGAAGTAAAATAATGATTACTGACAAATCAAAACTTCTTTTAACATATGTTTATTAAAATACAAAACTTAACGTCAACAATAATGACAAACAATTAACTAGTGTGCAACATGGAGCGTACTAAAGTGTCAGAGTGTTACGTTTTTATATGTATATTATCTCATGTATAAAAAACTTCAGTCAAAATATATGCATTTAAAGAACAGCGAACATTTAACTAGTGTGCAAATGGAGTATATTATTCAAGTATAAAAAACTTCAGTCAAAATATATGCATTTAAAGAACAGCGAACATTTAACTAGTGTGCAAATGGAGTATATTATTCAAGTATAAAAAACTTCAGTCAAAATATATGCATTTAAAGAACAGCGAACATTTAACTAGTGTGCAAATGGAGTATATTATTCAAGTATAAAAAACTTCAGTCAAAATATATGCATTTAAAGAACATGCGAACATTTAACTAGTGTGCAAATGGAGTATATTATTCAAGTATAAAAAACTTCAGTCAAAATATATGCATTTAAAGAACAGCGAACATTTAACTAGTGTGCAAATGGAGTATATTATTCAAGTATAAAAAACTTCAGTCAAAATATATGCATTTAAAGAACATGCGAACATTTAACTAGTGTGCAAATGGAGTATATTACTCAGATATAAAAAAACTTTGGTCAAAATATATGCATTTTAAGAACAATTAACTATATTGTGCACTAAAGTGTCAGAGTGTTACGTTTTTAACGCTCGAACACTAGAAACTTTGGTTTAATTTTTTTTTCTCCTGCTCCACAACAAGCTCACTTCTTCTCCTTCTCTTCAAAGTGGTCTTGATTCTCTCTCCGATGTACGCCTGAAGATCCGTGGTCCCCCGAGGGCTCCAGCCAGGACTCCATAGTCCGTGTCTCTCACCAGCTCCTTTGATGACTTCTGCCTTGTCTGCGAGGCCCTTGGTGTCTGAATATAACATACAAATAAACATTCAAACAAACAGGTTAACACCCAAATATGTATACATTTAGCCTCAGCGTACAAGGTAATGGAAAATGTAAGCATACCAGTAATGTTCAGCCTGTCCATTTGGAGATTGAAGAATGCAGCCTGGAGTCCTGTAAGTTTCTCCTGTCGTGTGTGTCTCAGTTTTATGTAGGGCCTTATTTTTGCAGATAGGTCGGGTTCCAGATCGTCTGGAGACTGAGCCAGCTTGCGCTTGTGCAAAGCGGGGGGCTGTCTCTGAAGTCCCGAGGAACCGGCCTGGGCGAGAGGTAAACTCTGAAGGTCCACGATGTCGCGTCCCACATCCCAAACCTGGGTAGAGGAAAGGGCTTCATCTCGTTCTGAGGTCTCGTCGGTGATGGATTCAAAGGACGTTGCTGTGGTACACAACGCAAGATGACTCGGGCAGATCTGAGACGGAGACGAAGAAGCCACACTCTGAAGGTCCACGATGTCGCGTCCCACATCCCAAACCTGGGTAGAGGAAAGGGCTTCATCTCGTTCTGAGGTCTCGTCGGTGATGGATTCAAAGGACGTTGCTGTGGTACACAACGCAAGCTGACTCGGGCAGATCTGAGACGGAGACGAAGAAGCCACACTCTGAAGGTCCAGGAAGATCACCGTTTCTTGCCCCACATCTGGCACCTGGGTTGCTTCAGCTCTGCTCAAAAGGCCATGAGCAGGGCGTGTCGGCGTGCTCGCTTTAAAAGAAGTAGAAGCCACAAGACCACAGACCTCCACTTCCATAGCAGCGATCCTCGAAGCCAGCGTGTCGAGTATCCTCTCCACAGCGTCCATCCTCTTGGACACAGATTCTCCCATGGCCTTGACCATTTCTTCAACACCATGTTTAGCAGAATTAAAGGTTTCCTCCAGCAGCTGGAGGTCAGATTTGACATGTGCCTCTAGCCTCTCTGTGTAGAAATTCAGATCTCCCGTCAAGATGGACTCCTTGAAGGCTTTTAAATCCTCCTGCACCTTGGTCTGAGATGAAAACAGCGAGTCTCTTATGGCCTTCAGCTGCTGGAGGAAAAAGTCCCTCATAGTCTCGACTCGTAAGCACAGCTCCTCCTCCACGCTGAGGACATCTTCTCCGTCATCATCGACGTCGTCCTGCACAGATGGCAGCTCACCCTCCGACATCTTGGCCTGAAAAACAGAGACATGCGGATTAGAGAGATTTTGAAATTCAAAAAATTGTGCACGCACAAAAACAAAAACCCACAAGTTTGGACACACAAGTTTGGAGCTAGCATGAATGGGTTAAAATTAAATTGGGTAAACGGCTCAAACTAATGCAAGTCGAATAATTGTCTCTATACAATGAATGCCAGACAAAAAAAAAAAATATAATAATAATTTGTTTCCCGAAAATCATTTGTTGCGTAGTAAAATCTAGTTTGTGTTAGGGTGCCACTTCTCCTGTGAGCTTAGCAGGAGATGGGAATATTAAATGAGCATGGCCCTTTTCGGATTTGAAAAGAGTTACAACTATCCCCATACACAAAGAATTTGCATATATGCATATACTCACAGGATGGGGGATTTCCTCGGCTTCACAGATCATGATGATGTCTAGGCAAACACAAAAATACACAGGGATATTTATTTTATTTACAATAAAACATTCAGATAAAACATAGTGTTGCAGATCGGCATTGTCCTTACGATTTCTAATTGGTTAGTGTCTCTGCGTTCAATTAAGTTATTTGTGGATTTTTGATTCTGATCACTGATTTCTCTATAAAGTTGTTTTTACACAATGTTGAACATGCCCACTCACACACAATAAATTAAATTAGGATAATTAACTCTCAGGAATTCATTTCTTATCAAATGAGATATATATTTATAAATATATAAAGAATCTTTGCAAAGAAGATGAAACAGAAACTTCACCTGAAGTGGCATTTTGAAGCATTTACACAGACAGTTTAATGCAGCTCGCAAATGCATTTGATAAATGTTTTTTTTTTTAAACATAAAACGCTGAATATTGATATATTGAAATTATTTAAAAAAAAGAAAAGATTATTTAAATGTGGAATTCAAACAGCGGCTAGGTGACAGCAAGCCAGCCACTATTAATGAGTGATTCGTTTAGTTTCAAAAGATTCATTCAAACGGCTGTGAACCATTCATTCATTCAAACGATTAGTTAACTGTATTAAAAATGATGTGAATATTAAAAGGAAATGATTTTCCCCTTATCTTGAATATTGCTGGCGTTATAAATGGTTTTCGATAGACTATAGCACGCAGTGAAAACATGCACCTGCGGTCCCGCGAGCGTGAACTATAAATAAATAAATAACTATTATTAAAGAAGTTGCTTTTAGTCAGTAAAAGTTTAAAAAGGCAAAAAACTCAGATAGCAGGCACCATATTATTGAGCATTTACCTCAATAAGTTAACTGACTAAAGCACACTTCAATAAATACATCTTTATTAAATCATTTGAAGTATATCATTTAGTCAGGAAAAGTTAAAAAAGGCAAAAACTATAATAACAGACACAAAATGATCGACCATTTGCCTCAGTGTATATAATTTAACTTTATATACTTCAATAAACGGACACTATTTAATCATTTGAAGTATATCATTTAGTCAGGAAAAGTTAAAAAAGGCAAAAACTAATAACAGACACAAAATGATCGACCATTTGCCTCAGTGTATATAATTTAACTTTATATACTTCAATAAACGGACACTATTTAATCATTTGAAGTATATCATTTAGTCAGGAAAAGTTAAAAAAGGCAAAAACTAATAACAGACACAAAATGATCGACCATTTGCCTCAGTGTATATAATTTAACTTTATATACTTCAATAAACGGACACTATTTAATCATTTGAAGTATATCATTTAGTCAGGAAAAGTTAAAAAAGGCAAAAACTATAATAACAGACACAAAATGATCGACCATTTGCCTCAGTGTAACTGTCTATAGTAAACGAACGCTCCATTTAATCCTTAGTAATTAGTCAGTAAAAGTGTTAGTAATGCAAAAACTATAACAACAGACAAAAAGTTATATTTTATAAATGTCAAAATAAAAAGTTTTAATTGTATTTCACCTGATTCTCCTGTGGCTTCCATGTTTTTGGATTGGGACAATTCTGACAGAATTCCGATGCACTCTGACAGCTCCGTCAGTGAAACCACGCCCTCTTGATGTAAATCGAACCCTAACCCTAACCATACAAAATTCACTTACACATGTGAGCTCTGCGTGAAAGGCTAGGTTTTTTTTTCCATCTTTAATTTATATTCGATCTTGAAGAGCATTTTTTATTTATTCATCCCAGTGTTAAATAACTGCATGTAATAATTATATAATTATATAGACACAGGTAGATGTGAAAATGCGCGCACACACACACACACACACCCACACCACACACAACACACACACACCACACACAACACACACGCCTTGATTAGCACGAAAGGGCCATGCCCAAAATATCTATCTATCTGTCTATCTGTCTATCTGTCTATCTGTCTATCTATCTATCTATCTATCTATCTATCTATCTATCTATCTGTCTATCTGTCTATCTATCTGTCTATCTATCAATCTAATGAGGCCTTTTGGAAATAAATATTACATTTTCCATTAATATATTTTCATGTTATATAATGAATGTAAATTTTAATATTTGAAGTCACACTTTCATAACAAATATGAAATAATGACTTTTTTCATAAAAAAAGTGTATCATTCTGTGTCATACACCACATAGCCTCCTAGTGGAGAGAAAATTTATTATCATTCACTGGATGATTGTGGTTTTCATCTCTTATCCTGTCTGCCCCCAAAACTAGCCCCAGCTCAACACTATCCTCTGGTGGACAGCCCTATCTCTGCACTACATAAATAACCAGAGCTGCCATCTCCTGGAAAACAGTTTACATTACATGTGTTTCAACCTGCTATGACTTCGCAATGTTAACAGAAAAGCACATTATGACGGTTGCATTATGACAGATAATTGATAAATATTATAAAATATTATACAATACCACATCTATACTTCATCCATGACCTCATTATGGCAACGATTGCAGACAGCTTGACCTCTTGACCTTCAACTCTTGTTAGTGATCCTATATATATATATATATATATATATATATATATATATGTATATATGTATAAATATATAGTATATATAAGTTAGTGACTGTTCTGTGACCTTCAACCTGAAAATGTAACAAAGAACAGAATCAATCACTATATATCTAACTATCTAAATCTAGTCATCTCATGAAAATAAAAAATAAATATTACATTTACACTAATACATGTTCATGTTACTGCATATGTTATTTTCTAAATGGCCACTTTTAACATCTAGAATCACACTGTTTGATAATAAAGCTTTGATCATGTGTGATCACATTTTACCACATGTGATATCCAAACCCTAACCCAAACTAACCCCTCTGTCTGCCCCCAAAACTAGCCCCAGCTCAACACTATCCTCTGGTGGACAGCAAAAGGTATTATCATACAGTGTATCATTCTGGTTTTCATCTCTAATCCTGTCTGCCCCCAAAACTAGCCCCAGCTCAACACTATCCTCTGGTGGACAGCCCTATCTCTGCACTACATAAATAACCAGAGCAGAATCAATCTCTATTTCTATCTGAATCCCCTCATATTTATTGCTTTTATAAATAAATAATACATTTACATTATATACACAGACAGATTAATACATTTTCATGTTACTGCAGATTTTATTTATAAATGGACACTTTGAATATCTAAAATAACTAATTAAATTTCTCCTAAGGGAGACAATAAATGCTACCTTGAATCTTAGCTCAGAAATACATTTTTAATATCAAACTGGGCAAAATAAATCCAAATCCAAATCCAAACTTGTTGAACATATGTTTATTAAAATACAAAACTTAACGTCAACAATAATATATTGACACACACACACACACACACACAGACAGACTAACACACACACACAGACAGAGTAACACACACACAGACAGAGTAACACACACACAGACAGAGTAACACACACACAGACAGAGTCACACACACACAGACACACACACACACACACACACACACACACACACACACACACACACACACACACACACACACACACACACACACACACACACACACACACACACACACACACACACACACACACACACACACACACACACACACACACACACACACACACACACACACCTGTCTGTCTGTCTCTATCTATCTATCTATCTATCTATCTAAATCTATTCATCTCATGAGTGATTTTCAAAATAAATATTACATTTACAATAATAAATATTCATGTGACTAAATGTCAAGTCAAGTATATTTTTATAGCGCTTTTCACAATACAGATTGTATCAAAGCAGCTTCACAGTATTAAATAAATGTCCACGTTGGTAATGCTGATCAATAGTATTATTGATTGATTCAATTAAATTGAATATCCCCAGGAAACTAGAATGTGTTATCTAATAAATGGACATTTTAATATATAAAATCACACTGTTTCATAAGAACTCATTCAATTATACACTGTATGATTCTAAGTGTATCATTCTTGTTTCCTGAGCCCCCTGCTGGATAACACAATGTATTATCATACAGTGTATCATTCTGGTTTTCATCTCTAATCCTAACCCTTC
>JAROOI010000452.1:0-29938 GCA_030578255.1 Tiaroga cobitis | reverse complement strand
AATTCATACAACCCAGCCTAAACAAACTACTTTTCTTGCCTATAAATTTTGATACAGAATTTTGTTTTATTTTATCACTTCGGGGTACGCGAGCCGGAATTCACAACGCTTTATCTGTAGAGTGGGAAAGGGATCCTCCATAGGGAGAGGATAGTGGACACTTCAGCACTGCATTGTCATCGGGTCCAGGCGGATCTCCTTCGTCAGATCTGGACACGGCCTGGATCCGGCAGGCTGCGGGAAAACCTCGGGATAAACAAAGACACTAATATTAGCGTAGATGCCATTCTTCTTATGATGTAGCGAGTACATCAAGATTTAAGGGAAGTGTTCCCAGTTCCGGCTGACCTAATCTATGCAGCCTAACATTGAATTTATAGAAGTCTATAGTGCGTTATGTGTATGCTAGGTCAAAGAGATGTGTTTTTAGTCTAGCTTTGAACTGACAGAGTGTGTCTGCTTCCCGGACAATGGTAGGAAGACTGTTCCAAAGTTTTGGTGCTAAATAGGAAAAGGATCTACCGCCTGCAGTCGATTTAGATATTCTAGGTATTATCAACTGACCGGAATTTTGAGATCGCAATGGACGTGAAGGACTATAATGCGTTAAGAGCTCGCTCAAGTACTGCGGAGCTAAACCATTTAGTGCTTTGTAGGTAATCAACAATATTTTAAAATGTATACGATGTTTAATAGGGAGCCAATGCAGTGTTGACAGAACCGGGCTAATATGGTCATATTTCCTGGTTCTGGTAAGAACTCGAGCTGCGGCGTTTTGAACTAGCTGTAGTTTATTTATTAAGCGTGCAGGGCAACCACCCAGTAGAGCATTACAATAATCTAGCCTTGAGGTCATGAACGCATGGACTAATTGTTCCGCATTTCCCAATGAGAGCATATGGCGTATTTTAGATATATTTTTAAGATGGAAAAATGCAGTTTTACAGATACTAGACACGTGGCTTTCAAAAGAAAGGTTGGTATCAAAGAGCACACCCAGGTTCCTAACCGACGACGAAGACTTGACAGAGCAGCCATCAAGTGTTAGACAGTATTCTGGGTTATTACGTGTGGAAGTTTTTTGTCCAATAATTAGAATCTCTGTCTTTTCAGAATTTAGTAGTAGGAAATTACTAGTCATCCAATTTTTTATATCAGCTATGCATTCCGTTAATTTTGTGAATTGGTAAGTTTCGTTGGGTTTTGAAGAAATATACAGCTGAGTATCATCGGCATAACAGTGAAAGCTAACTCCATGTTTCCTAATGATATCTCCTAATGGTAGCATGTACAGAGTGAACAGCACCGGTCCTAGTACTGAGCCTTGTGGTACGCCATACTGAACTTGTGATCGATAAGACATCTCTTCATTTACTGCTACAAACTGATAACGGTCAGATAAGTATGATTTAAACCATGCTAGTGCAATTCCACTAATGCCCACATAGTTTTCTAGTCTATTTAAAAGAATGTTGTGGTCAATTGTGTCAAATGCAGCACTAAGATCGAGTAACACTAATAGAGAGATACAACCACGATCGGATGATAAGAGCAAATCATTTGTGACTCTAATGAGAGCGGTCTCAGTGCTATGGTACGGTCTAAATCCGGACTGAAAATCCTCGCAGATATCATTTCTTTCTAGAAAGGAACACAGTTGTGAAGATACTGCTTTTTCTAATATCTTTGACAGAAAAGGCAGATTCGAGATCGGCCTGTAATTGACTAATTCTGTAGGATCAAGTTGTGTTTTTTTAACAAGCGGTTTTATCATAGCCAGTTTAAAGGTTTTTGGTACGTATCCTAGAGACAAAGATGAATTAATGATATTAAGAAGAGGATATATGACCTCTGGAAACATCTCTTTCAGTAGCTTAGTCGGTATAGGATCTAACATACAAGTTGTCGATTTAGATGAATTAACGAGTTTGCAGAATTCTTCCTCTCCTATAGCAACAAATGAATCAAATTTTTCCTCAGGGAGACTACAATGCACTTCCTGATGCGATACTGTGGTAGACGGTTGCATAGTTATAATTTTGTCCCTGATATTATCAATCTTGTAAGTGAAGAAGTTCATAAAGTCATCACTGCTGTGTTGCTTGGACACTTCTGAGCTTGAAGCTTTCTTTTTCGTTAGTTTAGCCACTGTTTCAAATAAATACCTTGGATTATGTTTATTTTCTTCTAATAGGTTTGAAAAATAAGCAGATCTAGCAGCTTTTAAAGCCTCTCTGTAAGTAATCGAGCTCTCTTTCCATGAAATCCGAAATACCTCTAGTTTAGTTTTCTTCCAGTTGCGCTCCATTTTTCTGGCTGCTCTCTTAAGGGCCCGGGTGTGCTCGCTGTACCACGGCGTTGGGCTATTTTCTTTAATCTTCTTTAAGCGCAACGGAGCAACTGCGTCTAAAGTGCTGGAAAAGAGAGAGTTAAACGTTTCTGTTGCAATATCAAGTTCTTCTAAGCTATCCGGGATGCTGAGATGATGAAACTGATTAGGAAGATTATTGATAAAGCAATCTTTAGTGGCAGAAGTTATAGGTCTAACGTATTTATAACACGGAGTCGGCTTTGCAGCCTTGGCTAAATGTAATTTACATGAGACTAGATAATGATCTGAGATGTCATCGCTCTGCTGCAGAATTTCAACGGTATCAACATCTATTCCATGTGATAATATTAGATCTAGAGTATGATTACGACGATGAGTAGGTCCTGACACGTGTTGTCTAACTCCAATTGAGTTTACAATGTCTTTAAATGCCAATCCAAATGCATCTTTTTCATTATCTACATGTATATTAAAATCACCAACAATTAGTACTTTATCTGCAGCCAATACTAATTCTGATAGGAAGTCCGCAAATTCTTTGATAAAATCTTTATGGTGCCCTGGTGGCCTGTATACAGTAGCCAGCATAATTCTCAAATGTGATTTATCGTTTACACTATAGATTTTTACATTAAGCACCAATACTTCAAAAGAAGTATATTTAAAGCTAGATTTCTTAGTGGTTTTGAAAATATTACTATAAATTACAGCAACACCTCCCCCTTTGCCTTTCAGACGAGGTTCATGTTTATAACTGTAATCTTGTGGGGTTGACTCATTTAAAATAATGTAATCGTTTGGTTTTAGCCAGGTTTCTGTCAAACACAGCATATCAAGATTATAATCTGAAATCATATCATTAACTATGAGAGATTTTGAAGTAAGGGATCGAATATTCAGCAACCCAAGCTTTATCATTTGCTCATCTGTATTATATCTGTTTTTTATTTGTTGAACATCAATTAAATTTTTAACCTGACGTTTTTTGGAGTTCCAAATTCGGGGAACAGACACAGTCTCTATATGATGACATCTAGGTGAAAGAGACTCTATGTGATGGGATTTATCTGACCTTGGTGACGTGAGGCCGCTAGCAGACGGTCGGTTTAGCCAGTCTGTCTGCTTCCTGACCTGAGCCCCAGATTGTCATGTTTTATCTCTAAGACTATGAGCCAAATTACTAGAGAGAAGAGCAGCACCAGCCCAGGAGGGATGGATACCATCTCTTTTCAACAGATCAGGCTTGCCCCAAAAACTTTTCCAATTGTCTATGAATTTTATATTATTCTGCGGACACCACTTCGACAGCCAACCGTTCAGTGAGGCCAATCGGCTAACTATCTCATCACTCCTGCGTACAGGAAGGGGGCCAGAGTAAATTACAGTGCCTGACATCGTACTTGCGAGTTCACACACCTCTTTAATATTAATTTTGGTGATCTCCGACTGGCGGAGTCGAACATCATTAGTGCCGACATGAATAATGATCTTAGAGAATTTACGATTAGCATTAGCCAGCACTTTTAAATTTGCTTTGATGTCAGGCGCTCTGGCTCCCGGCAAACATGTGACTATGGTGGCTGGTGTCTCTATTTTCACGTTCCGTGTGATCGAATCACCAATTACCAGGGCACAATCAACAGAATTCTCAGTGGGTGTTTCACTGAGTGGGGCAAATCGGTTTGTTATGGGAATCGGAACGGAAGAGTGGTTCTTTGATCCACGACTAGAACGATCTCTCACGGTCACCCATCTGCCCTGCTGCACGGGCTCTACTTCAGCCGGAACCGAATCATGTAAAGAGTTCACTATGCTAGGCGCATCCAAAACACTATCTAAAGATCTAGCATTCTTACCATCCTCAATTAAAGTTTGGATGCGTGTCTCTAGTTCTGAAATCTTCTCCGTCAGCCTGACTGTCTCCTTGCATTTATCACATATAAATCCTATATTGCCATCGGAGAAGGCTATACTAAACATATGACATGTGACACAGGTGACAATAACAGGACAAGAAGACATTACTCACCGTGTTTGTTGACTGATTTCTTACTTACCTGGACTTTATGAACTCAAAGGCGCGGGCGCGCGAGAGAAAATAAATAAATAAATGAGCGCACGGGTGGCGCGTTAGCAGGCTAACGTTAGCGAGTTACTAGCGTGCTGTGTTAAGAATAACGGAAGCTAGAGATGTAAGGTTAATCTGAGATGTTGGGTAAGCTGTATTTAGTAGTATAAACAACTAGATAGTAAATGATGGCTCAAAACATAAAGAAATACGAGGCTCAGGCGAAGCTTACAGCCTCGAAGCAAACAAACACACAGCAGGCAGCGAGGCAGACAGGAGCAATCGATCAGCGATCAGGCAGGAGCAATCGATTTGAGGACAGTAGAGGTAGAGTACAGTGGAGTACAGTAAAGGTAGAGTACAGTGGAGTACAGTAGAGGTAGAGTACAGTGGAGTACAGTAGAGATAGAGTACAGTGGAGCACAGTAGAGGTAGAGTACAGTGGAGTACAGTAGAGGTAGAGTACAGTGGAGTACAGTAGAGGTAGAGTACAGTGGAGTACAGTAGAGGTAGAGTAGAGTGGAGTACAGTAGAGATAGAGTACAGTGGAGCACAGTAGAGGTAGAGTACAGTGGAGTACAGTAGAGGTAGAGTACAGAGGAGTACAGTAGAGGTAGAGTACAGTGGAGTACAGTAGAGGTAGAGTACAGTGGAGTAGAGTAGAGGTAGAGTACAGTGGAGTACAGTATAGATAGAGTATTTTGGAGTACAGTAGAGATAGACAACAGTGGAGTACAGTAGAGATAGAGTACAGTGGAGCACAGTAGAGGTAGAGTACAGTGGAGTACAGTGGAGCACAATAGAGATAGAGTACAGTGGAGCAGAGTAGAGATAGAGTACAGTGGATTACAGTAGAGATAGAGTACAGTGGAGCACAGTAGAGATAGAGTACAGTGGAGTACAGTAGAGGTAGAGTAGAGTGGAGTACAGTAGAGATAGAGTACAGTGGAGTACAGTAGAGGTAGAGTAGAGTGGAGTACAGTAGAGATAGAGTACAGTGGAGCACAGTAGAGGTAGAGTACAGTGGAGTACAGTAGAGATAGAGTACAGTGGAGCACAGTAGAGATAGAGTACAGTGGAGTACAGTAGAGGTAGAGTACAGTGGAGTACAGTAGAGATAGAGTACAGTGGAGTACAGTAGAGGTAGAGTACAGTGGAGTACAGTAGAGGTAGAGTACAGTGGAGTACAGTAGAGGTAGAGTACAGTGGAGTACAGTAGAGGTAGAGTACAGTGGAGTAGAGTAGAGGTAGAGTACAGTGGAGTACAGTATAGATAGAGTACTTTGGAGTACAGTAGAGATAGACAACAGTGGAGTACAGTAGAGATAGAGTACAGTGGAGCACAGTAGAGGTAGAGTACAGTGGAGTACAGTGGAGCACAATAGAGATAGAGTACAGTGGAGTACAGTAGAGGTAGAGTAGAGTGGAGTACAGTTGAGATAGAGTACAGTGGAGCAGAGTAGAGATAGAGTACAGTGGATTACAGTAGAGATAGAGTACAGTGGAGCACAGTAGAGATAGAGTACAGTGGAGTACAGTAGAGGTAGAGTAGAGTGGAGTACAGTAGAGATAGAGTACAGTGGAGTACAGTAGAGGTAGAGTAGAGTGGAGTACAGTAGAGATAGAGTACAGTGGAGCACAGTAGAGGTAGAGTACAGTGGAGTACAGTAGAGATAGAGTACAGTGGAGCACAGTAGAGATAGAGTACAGTGGAGTACAGTAGAGGTAGAGTAGAGTGGAGTACAGTAGAGATAGAGTACAGTGGAGCACAGTAGAGGTAGAGTAGAGTGGAGTACAGTAGAGATAGAGTACAGTGGAGTACAGTAGAGGTAGAGTAGAGTGGAGTACAGTAGAGATAGAGTACAGTGGAGCACAGTAGAGGTAGAGTACAGTGAAGTACAGTAGAGATAGAGTACAGTGGAGCAGAGTAGAGATAGAGTACAGTGGAGTACAGTACAGATAGAGTACAGTGGAGTACAGTAGAGGTAGAGTAGAGTGGAGTACAGTAGAGATAGAGTACAGTGGAGTACAGTAGAGGTAGAGTAGAGTGGAGTACAGTAGAGATAGAGTACAGTGGAGCACAGTAGAGGTAGAGTACAGTGGAGTACAGTAGAGATAGAGTACAGTGGAGCACAGTAGAGATAGAGTACAGTGGAGTACAGTAGAGGTAGAGTACAGTGGATTACAGTAGAGATAGAGTACAGTGGAGCACAGTAGAGGTAGAGTACAGTGGAGTACAGTAGAGGTAGAGTACAGTGGAGTACAGTAGAGATAGAGTACAGTGGAGTACAGTAGAGGTAGAGTACAGTGGAGTACAGTAGAGGTAGAGTACAGTTGAGGACAGTAGAGGTAGAGTACAGTGGAGTACAGTAGAGGTAGAGTAGAGTGGAGTACAGTAGAGATAGAGTACAGTGGAGTACAGCAGAGGTAGAGTACAGTGGAGTACAGTAGAGGTAGAGTAGAGTGGAGTACAGTAGAGATAGAGTACAGTGGAGTACAGTAGAGGTAGAGTACAGTGGAGTACAGTAGAAGTAGAGTACAGTGGTGTACAGTACAGTGGAGCACAGTAGAGATAGAGTACAGTGGAGTACAGTAGAGGTAGAGTACAGTGGAGTACAGTAGAGATAGAGTACAGTGGAGTACAGTAGAGGTAGAGTACAGTGGAGTACAGTAGAGGTAGAGTACAGTGGAGTACAGTAGAGGTAGAGTACAGTTGAGGACAGTAGAGGTAGAGTACAGTGGAGTACAGTAGAGGTAGAGTGCAGTGGAGTACAGTAGAGATAGAGTACAGTGGAGTACAGTAGAGGTAGAGTACAGTGGAGTACAGTAGAGGTAGAGTACAGTGGAGTACAGTACAGTGGAGCACAGTAGAGATAGAGTACAGTGGAGTACAGTAGAGGTAGAGTACAGTGGAGTACAGTAGAGATAGAGTACAGTGGAGTACAGTAGAGGTAGAGTACAGTGGAGTACAGTAGAGGTAGAGTACAGTGGAGTACAGTAGAGGTAGAGTACAGTTGAGGACAGTAGAGGTAGAGTACAGTGGAGTACTGTAGAGGTAGAGTACAGTGGAGTACAGTAGAGGTAGAGTACAGTGGAGTACAGTAGAGATAGAGTACAGTGGAGTACAGTAGAGATAGAGTACAGTGGAGTACAGTAGAGATAGACTACAGTGGAGTACAGTAGAGGTAGAGTACAGTGGAGTACAGTAGAGATAGAATACAGTGGAATACAGTAGAGATAGACTACAGTGGAGTACAGTAGAGATAGAGTACAGTGGAGCAAAGTAGAGGTAGAGTACAGTGGAGTACAGTGGAGCACAATAGAGATAGAGTACAGTGGAGCACAGTAGAGATAGAGTACAGAGGAGTACAGTAGAGGTAGAGTACAGTGGAGTACAGTAGAGGTAGAGTACAGTGGAGTAGAGTAGAGGTAGAGTACAGTGGAGTACAGTATAGATAGAGTATTTTGGAGTACAGTAGAGATAGACAACAGTGGAGTACAGTAGAGATAGAGTACAGTGGAGCACAGTAGAGGTAGAGTACAGTGGAGTACAGTGGAGCACAATAGAGATAGAGTACAGTGGAGCAGAGTAGAGATAGAGTACAGTGGATTACAGTAGAGATAGAGTACAGTGGAGCACAGTAGAGATAGAGTACAGTGGAGTACAGTAGAGGTAGAGTAGAGTGGAGTACAGTAGAGATAGAGTACAGTGGAGTACAGTAGAGGTAGAGTAGAGTGGAGTACAGTAGAGATAGAGTACAGTGGAGCACAGTAGAGGTAGAGTACAGTGGAGTACAGTAGAGATAGAGTACAGTGGAGCACAGTAGAGATAGAGTACAGTGGAGTACAGTAGAGGTAGAGTACAGTGGAGTACAGTAGAGATAGAGTACAGTGGAGTACAGTAGAGGTAGAGTACAGTGGAGTACAGTAGAGGTAGAGTACAGTGGAGTACAGTAGAGGTAGAGTACAGTGGAGTACAGTAGAGGTAGAGTACAGTGGAGTAGAGTAGAGGTAGAGTACAGTGGAGTACAGTATAGATAGAGTACTTTGGAGTACAGTAGAGATAGACAACAGTGGAGTACAGTAGAGATAGAGTACAGTGGAGCACAGTAGAGGTAGAGTACAGTGGAGTACAGTGGAGCACAATAGAGATAGAGTACAGTGGAGTACAGTAGAGGTAGAGTAGAGTGGAGTACAGTTGAGATAGAGTACAGTGGAGCAGAGTAGAGATAGAGTACAGTGGATTACAGTAGAGATAGAGTACAGTGGAGCACAGTAGAGATAGAGTACAGTGGAGTACAGTAGAGGTAGAGTAGAGTGGAGTACAGTAGAGATAGAGTACAGTGGAGTACAGTAGAGGTAGAGTAGAGTGGAGTACAGTAGAGATAGAGTACAGTGGAGCACAGTAGAGGTAGAGTACAGTGGAGTACAGTAGAGATAGAGTACAGTGGAGCACAGTAGAGATAGAGTACAGTGGAGTACAGTAGAGGTAGAGTAGAGTGGAGTACAGTAGAGATAGAGTACAGTGGAGCACAGTAGAGGTAGAGTAGAGTGGAGTACAGTAGAGATAGAGTACAGTGGAGTACAGTAGAGGTAGAGTAGAGTGGAGTACAGTAGAGATAGAGTACAGTGGAGCACAGTAGAGGTAGAGTACAGTGAAGTACAGTAGAGATAGAGTACAGTGGAGCAGAGTAGAGATAGAGTACAGTGGAGTACAGTACAGATAGAGTACAGTGGAGTACAGTAGAGGTAGAGTAGAGTGGAGTACAGTAGAGATAGAGTACAGTGGAGTACAGTAGAGGTAGAGTAGAGTGGAGTACAGTAGAGATAGAGTACAGTGGAGCACAGTAGAGGTAGAGTACAGTGGAGTACAGTAGAGATAGAGTACAGTGGAGCACAGTAGAGATAGAGTACAGTGGAGTACAGTAGAGGTAGAGTACAGTGGATTACAGTAGAGATAGAGTACAGTGGAGCACAGTAGAGGTAGAGTACAGTGGAGTACAGTAGAGGTAGAGTACAGTGGAGTACAGTAGAGATAGAGTACAGTGGAGTACAGTAGAGGTAGAGTACAGTGGAGTACAGTAGAGGTAGAGTACAGTTGAGGACAGTAGAGGTAGAGTACAGTGGAGTACAGTAGAGGTAGAGTAGAGTGGAGTACAGTAGAGATAGAGTACAGTGGAGTACAGCAGAGGTAGAGTACAGTGGAGTACAGTAGAGGTAGAGTAGAGTGGAGTACAGTAGAGATAGAGTACAGTGGAGTACAGTAGAGGTAGAGTACAGTGGAGTACAGTAGAAGTAGAGTACAGTGGTGTACAGTACAGTGGAGCACAGTAGAGATAGAGTACAGTGGAGTACAGTAGAGGTAGAGTACAGTGGAGTACAGTAGAGATAGAGTACAGTGGAGTACAGTAGAGGTAGAGTACAGTGGAGTACAGTAGAGGTAGAGTACAGTGGAGTACAGTAGAGGTAGAGTACAGTTGAGGACAGTAGAGGTAGAGTACAGTGGAGTACAGTAGAGGTAGAGTGCAGTGGAGTACAGTAGAGATAGAGTACAGTGGAGTACAGTAGAGGTAGAGTACAGTGGAGTACAGTAGAGGTAGAGTACAGTGGAGTACAGTACAGTGGAGCACAGTAGAGATAGAGTACAGTGGAGTACAGTAGAGGTAGAGTACAGTGGAGTACAGTAGAGATAGAGTACAGTGGAGTACAGTAGAGGTAGAGTACAGTGGAGTACAGTAGAGGTAGAGTACAGTGGAGTACAGTAGAGGTAGAGTACAGTTGAGGACAGTAGAGGTAGAGTACAGTGGAGTACTGTAGAGGTAGAGTACAGTGGAGTACAGTAGAGGTAGAGTACAGTGGAGTACAGTAGAGATAGAGTACAGTGGAGTACAGTAGAGATAGAGTACAGTGGAGTACAGTAGAGATAGACTACAGTGGAGTACAGTAGAGGTAGAGTACAGTGGAGTACAGTAGAGATAGAATACAGTGGAATACAGTAGAGATAGACTACAGTGGAGTACAGTAGAGATAGAGTACAGTGGAGCAAAGTAGAGGTAGAGTACAGTGGAGTACAGTGGAGCACAATAGAGATAGAGTACAGTGGAGCACAGTAGAGATAGAGTACAGTGGAGCACAGTAGAGATAGAGTACAGTGGAGTACAGTAGAGGTAGAGTACAGTGGAGTACAGTAGAGATAGAGTACAGTGGAGTACAGTAGAGATAGACAACAGTGGAGTACAGTAGAGATAGAGTACAGTGGAGCACAGTAGAGGTAGAGTACAGTGGAGTACAGTAGAGGTAGAGTACAGTGGAGTACAGTAGAGGTAGAGTACAGTTGAGGACAGTAGAGGTAGAGTACAGTGGAGTACAGTAGAGGTAGAGTACAGTGGAGTACAGTAGAGGTAGAGTACAGTGGAGTAGAGTAGAGGTAGAGTACTTTGGAGTACAGTAGAGATAGACTACAGTGGAGTACAGTAGAGATAGAGTACAGTGGAGCACAGTAGAGGTAGAGTACAGTGGAGTACAGTGGAGCACAATAGAGATAGAGTACAGTGGAGCAGAGTAGAGATAGAGTACAGTAGATTACAGTAGAGGTAGAGTACAGTGGAGTACAGTAGAGATAGAGTACAGTGGAGCACAGTAGAGATAGAGTACATTGGAGTACAGTAGAGGTAGAGTAGAGTGGAGTACAGCAGAGATAGAGTACAGTGGAGTACAGTAGAGGTAGAGTAGAGTGGAGTACAGTAGAGATAGAGTACAGTGGAGCACTGTAGAGGTAGAGTACAGTGGAGTACAGTAGAGATAGAGTACATTGGAGCACAGTAGAGATAGAGTACAGTGGAGTACAGTAGAGGTAGAGTAGAGTGGAGTACAGTAGAGATAGAGTACAGTGGAGTAGAGTAGAGTGGAGTACAGCAGAGATAGAGTACAGTGGAGCACAGTAGAGATAGAGTACAGTGGAGTACAGTAGAGATAGAGTACAGTGGAGTACAGTAGAGGTAGAGTACAGTGGAGTACAGTAGAGGTAGAGTACAGTTGAGGACAGTAGAGGTAGAGTACAGTGGAATACAGTAGAGGTAGAGTAGAGTGGAGTACAGTAGAGATAGAGTACAGTGGAGTACAGTAGAGGTAGAGTGCAGTGGAGTACAGTAGAGGTAGAGTAGAGTGGAGTACAGTAGAGATAGAGTACAGTGGAGTACAGTAGAGGTAGAGTACAGTGGAGTACAGTAGAAGTAGAGTACAGTGGAGTACAGTACAGTGGAGCACAGTAGAGATAGAGTACAGTGGAGTACAGTAGAGGTAGAGTACAGTGGAGTACAGTAGAGATAGAGTACAGTGGAGTACAGTAGAGGTAGAGTACAGTGGAGTACAGTAGAGGTAGAGTACAGTGGAGTACAGTAGAGGTAGAGTACAGTTGAGGACAGTAGAGGTAGAGTACAGTGGAGTACAGTAGAGGTAGAGTGCAGTGGAGTACAGTAGAGATAGAGTACAGTGGAGTACAGTAGAGGTAGAGTACAGTGGAGTACAGTAGAGGTAGAGTACAGTGGAGTACAGTACAGTGGAGCACAGTAGAGATAGAGTACAGTGGAGTACAGTAGAGGTAGAGTACAGTGGAGTACAGTAGAGATAGAGTACAGTGGAGTACAGTAGAGGTAGAGTACAGTGGAGTACAGTAGAGGTAGAGTACAGTGGAGTACAGTAGAGGTAGAGTACAGTTGAGGACAGTAGAGGTAGAGTACAGTGGAGTACTCTAGAGGTAGAGTACAGTGGAGTACAGTAGAGGTAGAGTACAGTGGAGTACAGTAGAGATAGAGTACAGTTGAGCACAGTAGAGGTAGAGTACAGTGGAGTACAGTAGAGGTAGAGTAGAGTGGAGTACAGTAGAGATAGAGTACAGTGGAGCACAGTAGAGATAGAGTACAGTGGAGCACAGTAGAGGTAGAGTAGAGTGGAGTACAGTAGAGATAGAGTACAGTGGAGCACAGTAGAGGTAGAGTACAGTGGAGTACAGTAGAGATAAAGTACAGTGGAGCACAGTAGAGATAGAGTACAGTGGAGTACAGTAGAGGTAGAGTACAGTGGAGCACAGTAGAGGTAGAGTACAGTGGAGTACAGTAGAGATAGAGTACAGTGGAGCACAGTAGAGATAGAGTACAGTGGAGTACAGTAGAGGTAGAGTACAGTGGAGTACAGTAGAGATAGAGTACAGTGGAGCACAGTAGAGGTAGAGTACAGTGGAGTACAGTAGAGGTAGAGTACAGTTGAGGACAGTAGAGGTAGAGTACAGTGGAGTACAGTAGAGGTAGAGTACAGTGGAGTACAGTAGAGGTAGAGTACAGTGGAGTACAGTAGAGATAGAGTACAGTGGAGCACAGTAGAGGTAGAGTACAGTGGAGTACAGTAGAGATAGAGTACAGTGGAGCAAAGTAGAGATAGAGTACAGTGGAGTACAGTAGAGGTAGAGTAGAGTGGAGTACAGTAGAGATAGAGTACAGTGGAGTACAGTAGAGGTAGAGTAGAGTGGAGTACAGTAGAGATAGAGTACAGTGGAGCACAGTAGAGGTAGAGTACAGTGGAGTACAGTAGAGATAGAGTACAGTGGAGCACAGTAGAGATAGAGTACAGTGGAGTACAGTAGAGGTAGAGTACAGTGGAGTACAGTAGAGATAGAGTACAGTGGAGCACAGTAGAGGTAGAGTACAGTGGAGTACAGTAGAGGTAGAGTAGAGTGGAGTACAGTAGAGATAGAGTACAGTGGAGTACAGTAGAGGTAGAGTAGAGTGGAGTACAGTAGAGATAGAGTACAGTGGAGCACAGTAGAGGTAGAGTACAGTGGAGTACAGTAGAGATAGAGTACAGTGGAGCACAGTAGAGATAGAGTACAGTGGAGTACAGTAGAGGTAGAGTACAGTGGAGTAGAGTAGAGATAGAGTACAGTGGAGCACAGTAGAGGTAGAGTACAGTGGAGTACAGTAGAGGTAGAGTATAGTGGAGTACAGTAGAGGTAGAGTACAGTGGAGTACAGTAGAGATAGAGTACAGTGGAGCACAGTAGAGATAGAGTATAGTGGAGCACAGTAGAGGTAGAGTACAGTGGAGTACAGTAGAGGTAGAGTATATTGGAGTGTAGTGGAGCACAGTAGATATAGTGTACAGTGGACCACAGTAGAGATAGAGTACAGTGGAGTACAGTAGAGGTAGAGTACAGTGGAGTACAGTAGAGGTAGAGTACAGTGGAGCACAGTAGAGATAGAGTACAGTGGAGTACAGTAGAGATAGAGTATAGTGGAGTGCAGTGGAGCACAGTAGAGATAGAGTACAGTGGAGCACAGTAGAGATAGAGTACAGTGGAGTACAGTAGAGGTAGAGTACAGTGGAGTACAGTAGAGATAGAGTACAGTGGAGTACAGTAGAGATAAACTACAGTGGAGTACATTAGAGATAGGGTACAGTGGAGCACAGTAGAGGTAGAGTACAGTGGAGTACATTAGAGGTAGAGTACAGTGGAGTACAGTAGAGATAGAGTACAGTGGAGAACAGTAGAGGTAGAGTACAGTGGAGTACAGTAGAGGTAGATTACAGTTGAGGACAGTAGAGGTAGAGTACAGTCGAGTACAGTAGAGGTAGAGTACAGTGGAGTACAGTAGAGGTAGAGTACAGTGGAGTACAGTAGAGATAGAGTACAGTGGAGCACAGTAGAGGTAGAGTACAGTGGAGTACAGTAGAGGTAGAGTAGAGTGGAGTACAGTAGAGATAGAGTACAGTGGAGTACAGTAGAGGTAGAGTAGAGTGGAGTACAGTAGAGATAGAGTACAGTGGAGCACAGTAGAGGTAGAGTACAGTGGAGCACAGTAGAGATAGAGTACAGTGGAGCACAGTAGAGATCGAGTACAGTGGAGTACAGTAGAGGTAGAGTACAGTGGAGTACAGTAGAGATAGAGTACAGTGGAGCACAGTAGAGGTAGAGTACAGTGGAGCACAGTAGAGGTAGAGTACAGTGGAGTACAGTAGAGGTAGAGTACAGTGGAGTACAGTAGAGGTAGAGTACAGTGGAGTACAGTAGAGATAGAGTACAGTGGAGCACAGTAGAGATAGAGTACAGTGGAGCACAGTAGAGGTAGAGTAGAGTGGAGTACAGTAGAGATAGAGTACAGTGGAGCACAGTAGAGATAGAGTACAGCGGAGTACAGTAGAGGTAGAGTAGAGTGGAGTACAATAGAGATAGAGTACAGTGGAGCACAGTAGAGGTAGAGTACAGTGGAGTACAGTAGAGATAGAGTACAGTGGAGCACAGTAGAGATAGAGTACAGTGGAGTACAGTAGAGGTAGAGTACAGTGGAGTACAGTAGAGATGGAGTACAGTGGAGCACAGTAGAGGTAGAGTACAGTGGAGCACAGTAGAGGTAGAGTACAGTGGAGTACAGTAGAGGTAGAGTAATGTGGAGTACAGTAGAGATAGAGTACAGTGGAGCACAGTAGAGATAGAGTACAGTGGAGCACAGTAGAGGTAGAGTAGAGTGGAGTACAGTAGAGATAGAGTACAGTGGAGTACAGTAGAGATAGAGTACAGTGGAGCACAGTAGAGGTAGAGTACAGTGGAGTACAGTAGAGGTAGAGTAGAGTGGAGTACAGTAGAGATAGAGTACAGTGGAGTACAGTAGAGGTAGAGTAGAGTGGAGTACAGTAGAGATAGAGTACAGTGGAGCACAGTAGAGGTAGAGTACAGTGGAGTACAGTAGAGATAGAGTACAGTGGAGCACAGTAGAGATAGAGTACAGTGGAGTACTGTAGAGGTAGAGTACAGTGGAGTACAGTAGAGATAGAGTACAGTTGAGCACAGTAGAGGTAGAGTACAGTGGAGTACAGTAGAGGTAGAGTAGAGTGGAGTACAGTAGAGATAGAGTACAGTGGAGCACAGTAGAGATAGAGTACAGTGGAGCACAGTAGAGGTAGAGTAGAGTGGAGTACAGTAGAGATAGAGTACAGTGGAGCACAGTAGAGGTAGAGTACAGTGGAGTACAGTAGAGATAGAGTACAGTGGAGCACAGTAGAGATAGAGTACAGTGGAGTACAGTAGAGGTAGAGTACAGTGGAGCACAGTAGAGGTAGAGTACAGTGGAGTACAGTAGAGATAGAGTACAGTGGAGCACAGTAGAGATAGAGTACAGTGGAGCACAGTAGCGGTAGAGTACAGTGGAGTACAGTGGAGCACAATAGAGATAGAGTACAGTGGAGCACAGTAGAGATAGAGTACAGTGGAGCACAGTAGAGATAGAGTACAGTGGAGTACAGTAGAGGTAGAGTACAGTGGAGTACAGTAGAGATAGAGTACAGTGGAGTACAGTAGAGATATACTACAGTGGAGTACAGTAGAGATAGAGTACAGTTGAGGACAGTAGAGGTAGAGTACAGTGGAGTACAGTAGAGGTAGAGTACAGTGGAGTACAGTAGAGATAGAGTACAGTGGAGCACAGTAGAGGTAGAGTACAGTGGAGTAAATTAGAGATAGAGTACAGTGGAGTACAGTAGTGGTATTGTACAGTGGAGTAGAGTAGAGGTAGAGTAGAGTGGAGTACAGTAGAGATAGAGTACTTTGGAGTACAGTAGAGATAGACTACAGTGGAGTACAGTAGAGGTAGAGTAGAGTGGAGTACAGTAGAGATAGAGTACAGTGGAGTACAGTAGAGGTAGAGTACAGTGGAGTACAGTAGAGGTAGAGTACAGTGGAGTACAGTAGAGGTAGAGTACAGTGGAGTACAGTAGAGATAGAGTACAGTGGAGCACAGTAGAGATAGAGTACAGTGGAGCACAGTAGAGGTAGAGTAGAGTGGAGTACAGTAGAGATAGAGTACAGTGGAGCACAGTAGAGATAGAGTACAGCGGAGTACAGTAGAGGTAGAGTAGAGTGGAGTACAATAGAGATAGAGTACAGTGGAGCACAGTAGAGGTAGAGTACAGTGGAGTACAGTAGAGATAGAGTACAGTAGAGCAGAGTAGAGATAGAGTACAGTGGATTACAGTAGAGATAGAGTACAGTGGAGCACAGTAGAGATAGAGTACAGTGGAGTACAGTAGAGGTAGAGTAGAGTGGAGTACAGTAGAGATAGAGTACAGTGGAGTACAGTAGAGGTAGAGTAGAGTGGAGTACAGTAGAGATAGAGTACAGTGGAGCACAGTAGAGGTAGAGTACAGTGGAGTACAGTAGAGATAGAGTACAGTGGAGCACAGTAGAGATAGAGTACAGTGGAGTACAGTAGAGGTAGAGTAGAGTGGAGTACAGTAGAGATAGAGTACAGTGGAGTACAGTAGAGGTAGAGTACAGTGGAGTACAGTAGAGGTAGAGTACAGTGGAGTACAGTAGAGGTAGAGTACAGTGGAGTACAGTAGAGACAGAGTACAGTGGAGCACAGTAGAGGTAGAGTACAGTGGAGCACAGTAGAGGTAGAGTACAGTGGAGTACAGTAGAGGTAGAGTAGAGTGGAGTACAGTAGAGATAGAATACAGTGGAGCACAGTAGAGGTAGAGTACAGTGGAGTACAGTAGAGATAGAGTACAGTGGAGCACAGTAGAGATAGAGTACAGTGGATTACAGTAGAGATAGAGTACAGTGGAGCACAGTAGAGATAGAGTACAGTGGAGTACAGTAGAGGTAGAGTAGAGTGGAGTACAGTAGAGATAGAGTAGAGTGGAGTACAGTAGAGGTAGAGTAGAGTGGAGTACAGTAGAGATAGAGTACAGTGGAGCATAGTAGAGGTAGAGTACAGTGGAGTACAGTAGAGATAGAGTACAGTGGAGCACAGTAGAGATAGAGTACAGTGGAGTACAGTAGAGGTAGAGTAGAGTGGAGTACAGTAGAGATAGAGTACAGTGGAGTACAGTAGAGGTAGAGTAGAGTGGAGTACAGTAGAGATAGAGTACAGTGGAGCACAGTAGAGGTAGAGTAGAGTGGAGTACAGTAGAGATAGAGTACAGTGGAGTACAGTAGAGATAGAGTACAGTGGAGCACAGTAGAGGTAGAGTACAGTGGAGTACAGTAGAGGTAGAGTAGAGTGGAGTACAGTAGAGATAGAGTACAGTGGAGTACAGTAGAGGTAGAGTAGAGTGGAGTACAGTAGAGATAGAGTACAGTGGAGCACAGTAGAGATAGAGTACAGTGGAGTACTGTAGAGGTAGAGTACAGTGGAGTACAGTAGAGATAGAGTACAGTTGAGCACAGTAGAGGTAGAGTACAGTGGAGTACAGTAGAGGTAGAGTAGAGTGGAGTACAGTAGAGATAGAGTACAGTGGAGCACAGTAGAGATAGAGTACAGTGGAGCACAGTAGAGGTAGAGTAGAGTGGAGTACAGTAGAGATAGAGTACAGTGGAGCACAGTAGAGGTAGAGTACAGTGGAGTACAGTAGAGATAGAGTACAGTGGAGCACAGTAGAGATAGAGTACAGTGGAGTACAGTAGAGGTAGAGTACAGTGGAGCACAGTAGAGGTAGAGTACAGTGGAGTACAGTAGAGATAGAGTACAGTGGAGCACAGTAGAGATAGAGTACAGTGGAGCACAGTAGCGGTAGAGTACAGTGGAGTACAGTGGAGCACAATAGAGATAGAGTACAGTGGAGCACAGTAGAGATAGAGTACAGTGGAGCACAGTAGAGATAGAGTACAGTGGAGTACAGTAGAGGTAGAGTACAGTGTAGTACAGTAGAGATAGAGTACAGTGGAGTACAGTAGAGATATACTACAGTGGAGTACAGTAGAGATAGAGTACAGTTGAGGACAGTAGAGGTAGAGTACAGTGGAGTACAGTAGAGGTAGAGTACAGTGGAGTACAGTAGAGATAGAGTACAGTGGAGCACAGTAGAGGTAGAGTACAGTGGAGTAAATTAGAGATAGAGTACAGAGGAGTACAGTAGTGGTATTGTACAGTGGAGTAGAGTAGAGGTAGAGTAGAGTGGAGTACAGTAGAGATAGAGTACTTTGGAGTACAGTAGAGATAGACTACAGTGGAGTACAGTAGAGGTAGAGTAGAGTGGAGTACAGTAGAGATAGAGTACAGTGGAGTACAGTAGAGGTAGAGCAGAGTGGAGTACAGTAGAGATAGAGTACAGTGGAGCAGAGTAGAGATAGAGTACAGTGGATTACAGTAGAGATAGAGTACAGTGGAGCACAGTAGAGATAGAGTACAGTGGAGTACAGTAGAGGTAGAGTAGAGTGGAGTACAGTAGAGATAGAGTACAGTGGAGTACAGTAGAGGTAGAGTAGAGTGGAGTACAGTAGAGATAGAGTACAGTGGAGCACAGTAGAGGTAGAGTACAGTGGAGTACAGTAGAGATAGAGTACAGTGGAGCACAGTAGAGATAGAGTACAGTGGAGTACAGTAGAGGTAGAGTACAGTGGAGTACAGTAGAGATAGAGTACAGTGGAGCACAGTAGAGATAGAGTACAGTGGAGTACAGTAGAGATAGAGTACAGTGCAGCACAGTAGAGATAGAGTACAGTGGAGTACAGTAGAGGTAGAGTACAGTGGAGCACAGTAGAGATAGAGTACAGTGGAGTACAGTAGAGGTAGAGTACAGTGGAGTACAGTAGAGATAGAGTACAGTGGAGCACAGTAGAGGTAGAGTACAGTGGAGCACAGTAGAGGTAGAGTACAGTGGAGTACAGTAGAGGTAGAGTACAGTGGAGTACAGTAGAGATAGAGTACAGTGGAGATAGAGTACAGTGGAGCACAGTAGAGATAGAGTACAGTGGAGCACAGTAGAGGTAGAGTACAGTGGAGTACAGTAGAGATAGAGTACAGTGGAGCACAGTAGAGATAGAGTACAGTGGAGCACAGTAGAGGTAGAGTAGAGTGGAGTACAGTAGAGATAGAGTACAGTGGAGCACAGTAGAGATAGAGTACAGCGGAGTACAGTAGAGGTAGAGTAGAGTGGAGTACAGTAGAGATAGAGTACAGTGGAGCACAGTAGAGATAGAGTACAGTGGAGCAGAGTAGAGATAGAGTACAGTGGAGCACAGTAGAGGTAGAGTACAGTGGAGCAGAGTAGAGATAGAGTACAGTGGAGCACAGTCGAGGTAGAGTACAGTGGAGTACAATAGAGGTAGAGTACATTGGAGTGCAGTGGAGCACAGTAGAGATAGAGTACAGTGGAGCACAGTAGAGATAGAGTACAGTGGAGCACAGTAGAGATAGAGTACAGTGGAGTACAGTAGAGGTAGAGTACAGTGGAGTACAGTAGAGATAGAGTACAGTGGAGTACAGTAGAGATAGAGTACAGTGGAGCACAGTAGAGGTAGAGTACAGTGGAGTACAGTAGAGGTAGAGTACATTGGAGTGCAGTGGAGCACAGTAGAGATAGTGTACAGTGGAGCACAGTAGAGATAGAGTACAGTGGAGTACAGTAGAGGTAGAGTAAAGTGGAGTACAGTAGAGGTAGAGTACAGTGGAGATAGAGTACAGTGGAGCACAGTAGAGATAGAGTACAGTGGAGTACAGTAGAGATAGAGTACAGTGGAGCACAGTAGACATAGAGTACAGTGGAGAACAGTAGAGGTAGAGTACAGTAGAGTACAGTAGAGATAGAGTACAGTGGAGCACAGTAGAGGTAGAGTACAGTGGAGTACAGTAGAGGTAGAGTATATTGGAGTGCAGTGGAGCACAGTAGAGATAGTGTACAGTGGACCACAGTAGAGATAGAGTACAGTGGAGTACAGTAGAGATAGAGTACAGTGGAGCACAGTAGACATAGAGTACAGTGGAGAACAGTAGAGGTAGAGTACAGTAGAGTACAGTAGAGATAGAGTACAGTGGAGCACAGTAGAGGTAGAGTACAGTGGAGTACAGTAGAGGTAGAGTAGAGTGGAGTACAGTAGAGATAGAGTACAGTGGAGTACAGTAGAGGTAGAGTAGAGTGGAGTACAGTAGAGATAGAGTACAGTGGAGCACAGTAGAGGTAGAGTACAGTGGAGTACAGTAGAGATAGAGTACAGTGGAGCACAGTAGAGATAGAGTACAGTGGAGTACAGTAGAGGTAGAGTACAGTGGAGTACAGTAGAGATAGAGTACAGTGGAGCACAGTAGAGGTAGAGTACAGTGGAGTACAGTAGAGGTAGAGTACAGTGGAGTACAGTAGAGGTAGAGTACAGTGGAGTACAGTAGAGATATAGTACAGTGGAGCACTGTAGAGATAGAGTACAGTGGAGCACAGTAGAGGTAGAGTAGAGTGGAGTACAGTAGAGATAGAGTACAGTGGAGCACAGTAGAGATAGAGTACAGCGGAGTACAGTAGAGGTAGAGTAGAGTGGAGTACAGTAGAGATAGAGTACAGTGGAGCACAGTAGAGGTAGAGTACAGTGGAGTACAGTAGAGATAGAGTACAGTGGAGAACAGTAGAGATAGAGTACAGTGGAGTACAGTAGAGGTAGAGTACAGTGGAGTACAGTAGAGATAGAGTACAGTGGAGCACAGTAGAGGTAGAGTACAGTGGAGCACAGTAGAGGTAGAGTAGAGTGGAGTACAGTAGAGGTAGAGTACAGTGGAGTACAGTAGAGATAGAGTACAGTGGAGCACAGTAGAGATAGAGTACAGTGGAGCACAGTAGAGGTAGAGTAGAGTGGAGTACAGTAGAGATAGAGTACAGTGGAGCACAGTAGAGATAGAGTACAGCAGAGTACAGTAGAGGTAGAGTAGAGTGGAGTACAGTAGAGATATAGTACAGTGGAGCACAGTAGAGGTAGAGTACAGTGGAGTACAGTAGAGATAGAGTACAGTGGAGCACAGTAGAGATAGAGTACAGTGGAGTACAGTGGAGCACAATAGAGATAGAGTACAGTGGAGCAGAGTAGAGATAGAGTACAGTGGAGCACAGTAGAGGTAGAGTACAGTGGAGCAGAGTAAAGATAGAGTACAGTGGAGCACAGTCGAGGTAGAGTACAGTGGAGTACAATAGAGGTAGAGTACATTGGAGTGCAGTGGAGCACAGTAGAGATAGAGTACAGTGGAGCACAGTAGAGATAGAGTACAGTGGAGCACAGTAGAGATAGAGTACAGTGGAGTACAGTAGAGGTAGAGTACAGTGGAGTACAGTAGAGATAGAGTACAGTGGAGCACAGTAGACATAGAGTACAGTGGAGCAGAGTAGAGATAGAGTACAGTAGATTACAGTAGAGGTAGAGTACAGTGGAGTACAGTAGAGATAGAGTACAGTGGAGCACAGTAGAGATAGAGTACATTGGAGTACAGTAGAGGTAGAGTAGAGTGGAGTACAGCAGAGATAGAGTACAGTGGAGTACAGTAGAGGTAGAGTAGAGTGGAGTACAGTAGAGATAGAGTACAGTGGAGCACTGTAGAGGTAGAGTACAGTGGAGTACAGTAGAGATAGAGTACATTGGAGCACAGTAGAGATAGAGTACAGTGGAGTACAGTAGAGGTAGAGTAGAGTGGAGTACAGTAGAGATAGAGTACAGTGGAGTAGAGTAGAGTGGAGTACAGCAGAGATAGAGTACAGTGGAGCACAGTAGAGATAGAGTACAGTGGAGTACAGTAGAGATAGAGTACAGTGGAGTACAGTAGAGGTAGAGTACAGTGGAGTACAGTAGAGGTAGAGTACAGTTGAGGACAGTAGAGGTAGAGTACAGTGGAATACAGTAGAGGTAGAGTAGAGTGGAGTACAGTAGAGATAGAGTACAGTGGAGTACAGTAGAGGTAGAGTGCAGTGGAGTACAGTAGAGGTAGAGTAGAGTGGAGTACAGTAGAGATAGAGTACAGTGGAGTACAGTAGAGGTAGAGTACAGTGGAGTACAGTAGAAGTAGAGTACAGTGGAGTACAGTACAGTGGAGCACAGTAGAGATAGAGTACAGTGGAGTACAGTAGAGGTAGAGTACAGTGGAGTACAGTAGAGATAGAGTACAGTGGAGTACAGTAGAGGTAGAGTACAGTGGAGTACAGTAGAGGTAGAGTACAGTGGAGTACAGTAGAGGTAGAGTACAGTTGAGGACAGTAGAGGTAGAGTACAGTGGAGTACAGTAGAGGTAGAGTGCAGTGGAGTACAGTAGAGATAGAGTACAGTGGAGTACAGTAGAGGTAGAGTACAGTGGAGTACAGTAGAGGTAGAGTACAGTGGAGTACAGTACAGTGGAGCACAGTAGAGATAGAGTACAGTGGAGTACAGTAGAGGTAGAGTACAGTGGAGTACAGTAGAGATAGAGTACAGTGGAGTACAGTAGAGGTAGAGTACAGTGGAGTACAGTAGAGGTAGAGTACAGTGGAGTACAGTAGAGGTAGAGTACAGTTGAGGACAGTAGAGGTAGAGTACAGTGGAGTACTCTAGAGGTAGAGTACAGTGGAGTACAGTAGAGGTAGAGTACAGTGGAGTACAGTAGAGATAGAGTACAGTTGAGCACAGTAGAGGTAGAGTACAGTGGAGTACAGTAGAGGTAGAGTAGAGTGGAGTACAGTAGAGATAGAGTACAGTGGAGCACAGTAGAGATAGAGTACAGTGGAGCACAGTAGAGGTAGAGTAGAGTGGAGTACAGTAGAGATAGAGTACAGTGGAGCACAGTAGAGGTAGAGTACAGTGGAGTACAGTAGAGATAAAGTACAGTGGAGCACAGTAGAGATAGAGTACAGTGGAGTACAGTAGAGGTAGAGTACAGTGGAGCACAGTAGAGGTAGAGTACAGTGGAGTACAGTAGAGATAGAGTACAGTGGAGCACAGTAGAGATAGAGTACAGTGGAGTACAGTAGAGGTAGAGTACAGTGGAGTACAGTAGAGATAGAGTACAGTGGAGCACAGTAGAGGTAGAGTACAGTGGAGTACAGTAGAGGTAGAGTACAGTTGAGTACAGTAGAGGTAGAGTACAGTGGAGTACAGTAGAGGTAGAGTACAGTGGAGTACAGTAGAGGTAGAGTACAGTGGAGTACAGTAGAGATAGAGTACAGTGGAGCACAGTAGAGGTAGAGTACAGTGGAGTACAGTAGAGATAGAGTACAGTGGAGCAAAGTAGAGATAGAGTACAGTGGAGTACAGTAGAGGTAGAGTAGAGTGGAGTACAGTAGAGATAGAGTACAGTGGAGTACAGTAGAGGTAGAGTAGAGTGGAGTACAGTAGAGATAGAGTACAGTGGAGCACAGTAGAGGTAGAGTACAGTGGAGTACAGTAGAGATAGAGTACAGTGGAGCACAGTAGAGATAGAGTACAGTGGAGTACAGTAGAGGTAGAGTACAGTGGAGTACAGTAGAGATAGAGTACAGTGGAGCACAGTAGAGGTAGAGTACAGTGGAGTACAGTAGAGGTAGAGTAGAGTGGAGTACAGTAGAGATAGAGTACAGTGGAGTACAGTAGAGGTAGAGTAGAGTGGAGTACAGTAGAGATAGAGTACAGTGGAGCACAGTAGAGGTAGAGTACAGTGGAGTACAGTAGAGATAGAGTACAGTGGAGCACAGTAGAGATAGAGTACAGTGGAGTACAGTAGAGGTAGAGTACAGTGGAGTAGAGTAGAGATAGAGTACAGTGGAGCAGAGTAGAGATAGAGTACAGTAGATTACAGTAGAGGTAGAGTACAGTGGAGTACAGTAGAGGTAGAGTAGAGTGGAGTACAGTAGAGATAGAGTACAGTGGAGTACAGTAGAGGTAGAGTAGAGTGGAGTACAGTAGAGATAGAGTACAGTGGAGCACAGTAGAGGTAGAGTACAGTGGAGTACAGTAGAGATAGAGTACAGTGGAGCACAGTAGAGATAGAGTACAGTGGAGTACTGTAGAGGTAGAGTACAGTGGAGTACAGTAGAGATAGAGTACAGTTGAGCACAGTAGAGGTAGAGTACAGTGGAGTACAGTAGAGGTAGAGTAGAGTGGAGTACAGTAGAGATAGAGTACAGTGGAGCACAGTAGAGATAGAGTACAGTGGAGCACAGTAGAGGTAGAGTAGAGTGGAGTACAGTAGAGATAGAGTACAGTGGAGCACAGTAGAGGTAGAGTACAGTGGAGTACAGTAGAGATAGAGTACAGTGGAGCACAGTAGAGATAGAGTACAGTGGAGTACAGTAGAGGTAGAGTACAGTGGAGCACAGTAGAGGTAGAGTACAGTGGAGTACAGTAGAGATAGAGTACAGTGGAGCACAGTAGAGATAGAGTACAGTGGAGCACAGTAGCGGTAGAGTACAGTGGAGTACAGTGGAGCACAATAGAGATAGAGTACAGTGGAGCACAGTAGAGATAGAGTACAGTGGAGCACAGTAGAGATAGAGTAAAGTGGAGTACAGTAGAGGTAGAGTACAGTGGAGTACAGTAGAGATAGAGTACAGTGGAGTACAGTAGAGATATACTACAGTGGAGTACAGTAGAGATAGAGTACAGTTGAGGACAGTAGAGGTAGAGTACAGTGGAGTACAGTAGAGGTAGAGTACAGTGGAGTACAGTAGAGATAGAGTACAGTGGAGCACAGTAGAGGTAGAGTACAGTGGAGTAAATTAGAGATAGAGTACAGTGGAGTACAGTAGTGGTATTGTACAGTGGAGTAGAGTAGAGGTAGAGTAGAGTGGAGTACAGTAGAGATAGAGTACTTTGGAGTACAGTAGAGATAGACTACAGTGGAGTACAGTAGAGGTAGAGTAGAGTGGAGTACAGTAGAGATAGAGTACAGTGGAGTACAGTAGAGGTAGAGCAGAGTGGAGTACAGTAGAGATAGAGTACAGTAGAGCAGAGTAGAGATAGAGTACAGTGGATTACAGTAGAGATAGAGTACAGTGGAGCACAGTAGAGATAGAGTACAGTGGAGTACAGTAGAGGTAGAGTAGAGTGGAGTACAGTAGAGATAGAGTACAGTGGAGTACAGTAGAGGTAGAGTAGAGTGGAGTACAGTAGAGATAGAGTACAGTGGAGCACAGTAGAGGTAGAGTACAGTGGAGTACAGTAGAGATAGAGTACAGTGGAGCACAGTAGAGATAGAGTACAGTGGAGTACAGTAGAGGTAGAGTAGAGTGGAGTACAGTAGAGATAGAGTACAGTGGAGTACAGTAGAGGTAGAGTACAGTGGAGTACAGTAGAGGTAGAGTACAGTGGAGTACAGTAGAGGTAGAGTACAGTGGAGTACAGTAGAGACAGAGTACAGTGGAGCACAGTAGAGGTAGAGTACAGTGGAGCACAGTAGAGGTAGAGTACAGTGGAGTACAGTAGAGGTAGAGTAGAGTGGAGTACAGTAGAGATAGAATACAGTGGAGCACAGTAGAGGTAGAGTACAGTGGAGTACAGTAGAGATAGAGTACAGTGGAGCACTGTAGAGATAGAGTACAGTGGATTACAGTAGAGATAGAGTACAGTGGAGCACAGTAGAGATAGAGTACAGTGGAGTACAGTAGAGGTAGAGTAGAGTGGAGTACAGTAGAGATAGAGTAGAGTGGAGTACAGTAGAGGTAGAGTAGAGTGGAGTACAGTAGAGATAGAGTACAGTGGAGCATAGTAGAGGTAGAGTACAGTGGAGTACAGTAGAGATAGAGTACAGTGGAGCACAGTAGAGATAGAGTACAGTGGAGTACAGTAGAGGTAGAGTAGAGTGGAGTACAGTAGAGATAGAGTACAGTGGAGTACAGTAGAGGTAGAGTAGAGTGGAGTACAGTAGAGATAGAGTACAGTGGAGCACAGTAGAGGTAGAGTAGAGTGGAGTACAGTAGAGATAGAGTACAGTGGAGTACAGTAGAGATAGAGTACAGTGGAGCACAGTAGAGGTAGAGTACAGTGGAGTACAGTAGAGGTAGAGTAGAGTGGAGTACAGTAGAGATAGAGTACAGTGGAGTACAGTAGAGGTAGAGTAGAGTGGAGTACAGTAGAGATAGAGTACAGTGGAGCACAGTAGAGATAGAGTACAGTGGAGTACTGTAGAGGTAGAGTACAGTGGAGTACAGTAGAGATAGAGTACAGTTGAGCACAGTAGAGGTAGAGTACAGTGGAGTACAGTAGAGGTAGAGTAGAGTGGAGTACAGTAGAGATAGAGTACAGTGGAGCACAGTAGAGATAGAGTACAGTGGAGCACAGTAGAGGTAGAGTAGAGTGGAGTACAGTAGAGATAGAGTACAGTGGAGCACAGTAGAGGTAGAGTACAGTGGAGTACAGTAGAGATAGAGTACAGTGGAGCACAGTAGAGATAGAGTACAGTGGAGTACAGTAGAGGTAGAGTACAGTGGAGCACAGTAGAGGTAGAGTACAGTGGAGTACAGTAGAGATAGAGTACAGTGGAGCACAGTAGAGATAGAGTACAGTGGAGCACAGTAGCGGTAGAGTACAGTGGAGTACAGTGGAGCACAATAGAGATAGAGTACAGTGGAGCACAGTAGAGATAGAGTACAGTGGAGCACAGTAGAGATAGAGTACAGTGGAGTACAGTAGAGGTAGAGTACAGTGGAGTACAGTAGAGATAGAGTACAGTGGAGTACAGTAGAGATATACTACAGTGGAGTACAGTAGAGATAGAGTACAGTTGAGGACAGTAGAGGTAGAGTACAGTGGAGTACAGTAGAGGTAGAGTACAGTGGAGTACAGTAGAGATAGAGTACAGTGGAGCACAGTAGAGGTAGAGTACAGTGGAGTAAATTAGAGATAGAGTACAGAGGAGTACAGTAGTGGTATTGTACAGTGGAGTAGAGTAGAGGTAGAGTAGAGTGGAGTACAGTAGAGATAGAGTACTTTGGAGTACAGTAGAGATAGACTACAGTGGAGTACAGTAGAGGTAGAGTAGAGTGGAGTACAGTAGAGATAGAGTACAGTGGAGTACAGTAGAGGTAGAGCAGAGTGGAGTACAGTAGAGATAGAGTACAGTGGAGCAGAGTAGAGATAGAGTACAGTGGATTACAGTAGAGATAGAGTACAGTGGAGCACAGTAGAGATAGAGTACAGTGGAGTACAGTAGAGGTAGAGTAGAGTGGAGTACAGTAGAGATAGAGTACAGTGGAGTACAGTAGAGGTAGAGTAGAGTGGAGTACAGTAGAGATAGAGTACAGTGGAGCACAGTAGAGGTAGAGTACAGTGGAGTACAGTAGAGATAGAGTACAGTGGAGCACAGTAGAGATAGAGTACAGTGGAGTACAGTAGAGGTAGAGTACAGTGGAGTACAGTAGAGATAGAGTACAGTGGAGCACAGTAGAGATAGAGTACAGTGGAGTACAGTAGAGATAGAGTACAGTGCAGCACAGTAGAGATAGAGTACAGTGGAGTACAGTAGAGGTAGAGTACAGTGGAGCACAGTAGAGATAGAGTACAGTGGAGTACAGTAGAGGTAGAGTACAGTGGAGTACAGTAGAGATAGAGTACAGTGGAGCACAGTAGAGGTAGAGTACAGTGGAGCACAGTAGAGGTAGAGTACAGTGGAGTACAGTAGAGGTAGAGTACAGTGGAGTACAGTAGAGATAGAGTACAGTGGAGATAGAGTACAGTGGAGCACAGTAGAGATAGAGTACAGTGGAGCACAGTAGAGGTAGAGTACAGTGGAGTACAGTAGAGATAGAGTACAGTGGAGCACAGTAGAGATAGAGTACAGTGGAGCACAGTAGAGGTAGAGTAGAGTGGAGTACAGTAGAGATAGAGTACAGTGGAGCACAGTAGAGATAGAGTACAGCGGAGTACAGTAGAGGTAGAGTAGAGTGGAGTACAGTAGAGATAGAGTACAGTGGAGCACAGTAGAGATAGAGTACAGTGGAGCAGAGTAGAGATAGAGTACAGTGGAGCACAGTAGAGGTAGAGTACAGTGGAGCAGAGTAGAGATAGAGTACAGTGGAGCACAGTCGAGGTAGAGTACAGTGGAGTACAATAGAGGTAGAGTACATTGGAGTGCAGTGGAGCACAGTAGAGATAGAGTACAGTGGAGCACAGTAGAGATAGAGTACAGTGGAGCACAGTAGAGATAGAGTACAGTGGAGTACAGTAGAGGTAGAGTACAGTGGAGTACAGTAGAGATAGAGTACAGTGGAGTACAGTAGAGATAGAGTACAGTGGAGCACAGTAGAGGTAGAGTACAGTGGAGTACAGTAGAGGTAGAGTACATTGGAGTGCAGTGGAGCACAGTAGAGATAGTGTACAGTGGAGCACAGTAGAGATAGAGTACAGTGGAGTACAGTAGAGGTAGAGTAAAGTGGAGTACAGTAGAGGTAGAGTACAGTGGAGATAGAGTACAGTGGAGCACAGTAGAGATAGAGTACAGTGGAGTACAGTAGAGATAGAGTACAGTGGAGCACAGTAGACATAGAGTACAGTGGAGAACAGTAGAGGTAGAGTACAGTAGAGTACAGTAGAGATAGAGTACAGTGGAGCACAGTAGAGGTAGAGTACAGTGGAGTACAGTAGAGGTAGAGTATATTGGAGTGCAGTGGAGCACAGTAGAGATAGTGTACAGTGGACCACAGTAGAGATAGAGTACAGTGGAGTACAGTAGAGATAGAGTACAGTGGAGCACAGTAGACATAGAGTACAGTGGAGAACAGTAGAGGTAGAGTACAGTAGAGTACAGTAGAGATAGAGTACAGTGGAGCACAGTAGAGGTAGAGTACAGTGGAGTACAGTAGAGGTAGAGTAGAGTGGAGTACAGTAGAGATAGAGTACAGTGGAGTACAGTAGAGGTAGAGTAGAGTGGAGTACAGTAGAGATAGAGTACAGTGGAGCACAGTAGAGGTAGAGTACAGTGGAGTACAGTAGAGATAGAGTACAGTGGAGCACAGTAGAGATAGAGTACAGTGGAGTACAGTAGAGGTAGAGTACAGTGGAGTACAGTAGAGATAGAGTACAGTGGAGCACAGTAGAGGTAGAGTACAGTGGAGTACAGTAGAGGTAGAGTACAGTGGAGTACAGTAGAGGTAGAGTACAGTGGAGTACAGTAGAGATATAGTACAGTGGAGCACTGTAGAGATAGAGTACAGTGGAGCACAGTAGAGGTAGAGTAGAGTGGAGTACAGTAGAGATAGAGTACAGTGGAGCACAGTAGAGATAGAGTACAGCGGAGTACAGTAGAGGTAGAGTAGAGTGGAGTACAGTAGAGATAGAGTACAGTGGAGCACAGTAGAGGTAGAGTACAGTGGAGTACAGTAGAGATAGAGTACAGTGGAGAACAGTAGAGATAGAGTACAGTGGAGTACAGTAGAGGTAGAGTACAGTGGAGTACAGTAGAGATAGAGTACAGTGGAGCACAGTAGAGGTAGAGTACAGTGGAGCACAGTAGAGGTAGAGTAGAGTGGAGTACAGTAGAGGTAGAGTACAGTGGAGTACAGTAGAGATAGAGTACAGTGGAGCACAGTAGAGATAGAGTACAGTGGAGCACAGTAGAGGTAGAGTAGAGTGGAGTACAGTAGAGATAGAGTACAGTGGAGCACAGTAGAGATAGAGTACAGCAGAGTACAGTAGAGGTAGAGTAGAGTGGAGTACAGTAGAGATATAGTACAGTGGAGCACAGTAGAGGTAGAGTACAGTGGAGTACAGTAGAGATAGAGTACAGTGGAGCACAGTAGAGATAGAGTACAGTGGAGTACAGTGGAGCACAATAGAGATAGAGTACAGTGGAGCAGAGTAGA
>JAROOI010000451.1:0-30005 GCA_030578255.1 Tiaroga cobitis | reverse complement strand
CTACCTCTACTGTACTCCACTGTACTCTACCTCTACTGTACTGTACTGTTCTCTACCTCTACTGTACTCTACTGTACTCTACCTCTACTGTACTCCACTGTACTCTACCTCTACTGTACTCCACTGTACTCTACCTCTACTGTACTCCACTGTACTCTACCTCTACTGTACTGTACTGTTCTCTACCTCTACTGTACTCTACTGTACTCCACCTCTACTGTACTCCACTGTACTCCACTGTACTCTACCTCTACTGTGCTCCACTGTACTCTGCCTCTACTGTACTCTACTGTACTCCACCTCTACTGTGCTCCACTGTACTCCACTGTACTCTACCTCTACTGTGCTCCACTGTACTCTACTTCTACTGAACTCCACTGTACTCTACCTCTACTGTACTCCACTGTACTCTACCTCTACTGGGCTCCACTGTACTCTACCTCTACTGTGCTCCACTGTACTCTACCTCTACTGTGCTCCTCTGTACTCTATCTCTACTGTACTCCACTGTACTCTACCTCTACAGTGCTCCACTGTGCTATACCTCTACTGTACTCCACTGTACTCTACCTCTACTCTGCTCTACTGTGCTCTACCTCTACTGTATTCCACTGTACTCTACCTCTACTCTGCTCTACTGTACTCTATCTCTACTGTACTCCACTGTAGTCTACCTCAACAATACTCCACTGTACTCTACCTCTACTGTGCTCCACTGTACTCTATCTCTACTCTACTCCACTGTACTCTACCTCTACTGTACTCCACTGTACTCTACCTCTACTGTACTCTACTCTACTCCACCTCTAATGTGCTCCACTCTAGTCTACCTCTACTGTACTCCACTGTACTCTACCTCTACTGTACTCCACTGTACTCTACCTCTACTATACTCCACTACACTTATCTCTACTGTGTTCGACTGTACTCTATCTCTACTGTACTCCACTGTACTCTATCTCTACTGTACTCCACTGTACTCTACCTCTACTGTACTCCACTGTACTCTACCTCTACTGTACTCCACTTTATTCTACCTCTACTGTGCTCTACTGTACTCTACCTCTACTGTACTCCACTGTACTCTACCTCTACTGTACTGTACTGTTCTCCACCTCTACTGTACTCTACAGTACTGCACCTCTACTGTACTCCACTGTACTCCACTGTACTCTACCTCTACTGTGCTCCACTGTACTCTACCTCTACTGTACTCTACTGTACTCCACCTCTACTGTGCTCCACTGTACTCCACTGTACTCTACCTCTACTGTGCTCCACTGTACTCTACCTCTACTGTACTCCACTCTACTCTACCTCTACTGTGCTCCACTGTACTCTACTTCTACTGTACTCCACTGTACTCTACCTCTACTGTACTCTACTCTACTCCACCTCTAATGTGCTCCACTCTACTCTACCTCTACTGTAATCCACTGTACTCTACCTCTACTATACTCCACTACACTTATCTCTACTGTGTTCGACTGTACTCTATCTCTACTGTACTACACTGTCCTCTTCCTCTACTGTGCTCCACTGTACTCTACCTCTACTGTGCTCCACTGTATTCTACCTCTACTGTGCTCTACTGTACTCTACCTCTACTGTACTCCACTGTACTCTACCTCTACTGTACTGTACTGTTCTCTACCTCTACTGTACTCTACTGTACTCCACCTCTACTGTACTCCACTGTACTCCACTGTATTCTACCTCTACTGTGCTCCATTGTACTCTACCTCTACTGTACTCTACTGTACTCCACCTCTACTGTGCTCCACTGTACTCCACTGTACTCTACCTCTACTGTGCTCCACTGTACTCTACCTCTACTGTACTCCACTTTACTATACCTCTACTGTACTCCACTGTACTCTACCTCTACTGTGCTCCACTGTACTCTACCTCTACTGTGCTCCACTGTACTCTACCTCTACTGTGCTCCACTGTACTCTATCTCTACTGTGCTCCACTGTACTCTACCTCTACTGTACTCCACTGTACTCTATCTCTACTGTACTCCACTGTAATCTATCGCTACTGTGCTCCACTGTACTATACCTCTACTGTGCTCAACTGTACTCCACTGTACTCTATCTCTACTGTGATCCACTGTACTCTACCTCTGCTGTGCTCCACTCTACTCTATCTCTACTCTACTCCACTGTACTCTACCTCTACTGTACTCCACTGTACACTACCTCTACTGTACTCCACTCTACTCTGCCTCTACTGTGCTCCACTGTACTCTACTTCTACTGTACTCCACTGTACTCTACCTCTACTGTACTCTACTCTACTCCACCTCTAATGTGCTCCGCTCTACTCTACCTCTACTGTACTCCACTGTACTCTACCTCTACTATACTCCACTACACTTATCTCTACTGTGTTCGACTGTACTCTATCTCTACTGTACTACACTGTCCTCTTCCTCTACTGTGCTCCACTGTACTCTACCTCTACTGTGCTCTACTGTACTCTATCTCTACTGTGCTCTACAGTACTCTACCTCTACTATACTCCACTGTACTCTACCTCTACTGTGCTCCACTGTACTCTACCTCTACTGTACTCCACTGTACTCTATCTCTACTGTGCTCCACTGTACTCTACCTCTACTGTGCTCCACTGTACTCTACCTCTACTGTACTACACTGTCCTCTTCCTCTACTGTGCTCCACTGTACTCTACCTCTACTGTATTCCACTGTACTCTACCTCTACTGTACTCCACTGTACTCTACCTCTACTGTACTCCACTGTATTCTACCTCTACTGTGCTCTACTGTACTCTACCTCTACTGTACTCCACTGTACTCTACCTCTACTGTACTGTACTGTACTCTACCTCTACTGTACTCTACTGTACTCTACCTCTACTGTACTCCACTCTACTCTACCTCTACTGTACTCCACTGTATTCTACCTCTACTGTGCTCTACTGTACTCTACCTCTACTGTACTCCACTGTACTCTACCTCTACTGTACTGTACTGTTCTCTACCTCTACTGTACTCTACTGTACTCCACCTCTACTGTACTCCACTGTACTCCACTGTACTCTACCTCTACTGTGCTCCACTGTACTCTGCCTCTACTGTACTCTACTGTACTCCACCTCTACTGTGCTCCACTGTACTCCACTGTACTCTACCTCTACTGTGCTCCACTGTACTCTACTTCTACTGAACTCCACTGTACTCTACCTCTACTGTACTCCACTGTACTCTACCTCTACTGGGCTCCACTGTACTCTACCTCTACTGTGCTCCACTGTACTCTACCTCTACTGTGCTCCTCTGTACTCTATCTCTACTGTACTCCACTGTACTCTACCTCTACAGTGCTCCACTGTGCTATACCTCTACTGTACTCCACTGTACTCTACCTCTACTCTGCTCTACTGTGCTCTACCTCTACTGTATTCCACTGTACTCTACCTCTACTCTGCTCTACTGTACTCTATCTCTACTGTACTCCACTGTAGTCTACCTCAACAATACTCCACTGTACTCTACCTCTACTGTGCTCCACTGTACTCTATCTCTACTCTACTCCACTGTACTCTACCTCTACTGTACTCCACTGTACTCTACCTCTACTGTACTCCACTCTACTCTACCTCTACTGAGCTCCACTGTACTCTACTTCTACTGTACTCCACTGTACTCTACCTCTACTGTACTCTACTCTACTCCACCTCTAATGTGCTCCACTCTAGTCTACCTCTACTGTACTCCACTGTACTCTACCTCTACTGTACTCCACTGTACTCTACCTCTACTATACTCCACTACACTTATCTCTACTGTGTTCGACTGTACTCTATCTCTACTGTACTCCACTGTACTCTATCTCTACTGTACTCCACTGTACTCTACCTCTACTGTACTCCACTGTACTCTACCTCTACTGTACTCCACTTTATTCTACCTCTACTGTGCTCTACTGTACTCTACCTCTACTGTACTCCACTGTACTCTACCTCTACTGTACTGTACTGTTCTCCACCTCTACTGTACTCTACAGTACTGCACCTCTACTGTACTCCACTGTACTCCACTGTACTCTACCTCTACTGTGCTCCACTGTACTCTACCTCTACTGTACTCTACTGTACTCCACCTCTACTGTGCTCCACTGTACTCCACTGTACTCTACCTCTACTGTGCTCCACTGTACTCTACCTCTACTGTACTCCACTCTACTCTACCTCTACTGTGCTCCACTGTACTCTACTTCTACTGTACTCCACTGTACTCTACCTCTACTGTACTCTACTCTACTCCACCTCTAATGTGCTCCACTCTACTCTACCTCTACTGTAATCCACTGTACTCTACCTCTACTATACTCCACTACACTTATCTCTACTGTGTTCGACTGTACTCTATCTCTACTGTACTACACTGTCCTCTTCCTCTACTGTGCTCCACTGTACTCTACCTCTACTGTGCTCTACTGTACTCTATCTCTACTGTGCTCTACAGTACTCTACCTGTACTATACTCCACTGTACTCTACCTCTACTGTGCTCCACTGTACTCTACCTCTACTGTGCTCCACTGTACTCTACCTCTACTGTGCTCCACTGTACTCTACCTCTACTGTGCTCCACTGTACTCCATCTCTACTGTACTCCAATGTACTCTACCTCTACTGTACTCCACTGTACTCTACCTCTACTGTACTCCACTGTATTCTACCTCTACTGTGCTCTACTGTACTCTACCTCTACTGTACTCCACTGTACTCTACCTCTACTGTACTGTACTGTACTCTACCTCTACTGTACTCCACTGTACTCTACCTCTACTGTACTCTACTCTACTCCACCTCTAATGTGCTCCACTCTACTCTACCTCTACTGTACTCCACTGTACTCTACCTCTACTGTACTCCACTGTACTCTACCTCTACTATACTCCACTACACTTATCTCTACTGCTCAGCTGTACTCTACCTCTACTGTGCTCTACTGCACTCTATCTCTACTGTGCTCCACTGTACTCTATCTCTACTGTACTCCACTGTACTCTACCTCTACAGTGCTCCACTGTGCTCTACCTCTACTGTACTCCACTGTACTCTACCTCTACTCTGCTCTACTGTACTCTATCTCTACTGTGCTCCACTCTACTCTACCTCTACTGTACTCCACTGTAGTCTACCTCAACTATACTCCACTGTACTCTACCTCTACTGTGCTCCACTGTACTCTACCTCTAGTGTACTCCACTGTACTCTACCTCTACTCTGCTCTACTGTGCTCTACCTCTACTGTACTCCACTGTACTCTACCTCTACTGTACTCCACTGTACTCTACCTCTACTGTACTCCACTGGGCTCTACCTCTACTGTACTCCACTGTACTCTACCTCTACTGTGCTCCACTGTACTCTACCTCTACTGTACTCCACTGTACTCTACCTCTACTGTACTCCACTGTACTCTACCTCTACTGTACTCCACTGTACTCTACCTCTACTGTACTCCACTGTACTCTACCTCTACTCTGCACTACTGTGCTCTACCTCTACTGTACTCCACTGTACTCTACCTCTACTGTACTCCACTGTACTCTACCTCTACTGTACTCCACTGTATTCTACCTCTACTGTGCTCTACTGTACTCTACCTCTACTGTACTCCACTGTACTCTACCTCTACTGTACTGTACTGTTCTCTACCTCTACTGTACTCTACTGTACTCCACCTCTACTGTACTCCACTGTACTCTACCTCTACTGTGCTCCATTGTACTCTACCTCTACTGTACTCTACTGTACTCCACCTCTACTGTGCTCCACTGTACTCCACTGTACTCTACCTCTACTGTGCTCCACTGTACTCTACCTCTACTGTACTCCACTGTACTCTACCTCTACTGTACTCCACTGTACTCTACCTCTACTGTGCTCCACTGTACTCTACCTCTACTGTGCTCCACTGTACTCTATCTCTACTGTACTCCACTGTACTCTACCTCTACAGTGCTCCACTGTGCTATACCTCTACTGTACTCCACTTTACTCTATCTCTAGTCTGCTCTACTGTGCTCTACCTCTACTGTACTCCACTGTACTCTACCTCTACTCTGCTCTACTGTACTCTATCTCTACTGTACTCCACTGTAGTCTACCTCAACAATACTCCACTGTACTCTACCTCTACAGTGCTCCACTGTGCTCTACCTCTACTGTACTCCACTTTACTCTACCTCTACTCTGCTCTACTGTACTCTATCTCTACTGTGCTCCACTGTACTCTACCTCTACTGTACTCCACTGTACTCTACCTCTACTGTACTCCACTGTATTCTACCTCTACTGTGCTCTACTCTACTCTACCTCTAGTGTACTCCACTGTACTCTACCTCTACTGTACTGTACTGTTCTCTACCTCTACTGTACTCTACTGTACTCCACATCTAATGTACTCCACTGTACTCCACTGTACTCTACCTCTATTGTGCTCCACTGTACTCCACCTCTACTGTGCTCCACTGTACTCCACTGTACTCTACCTCTACTGTGCTCCACTGTACTCTACCTCTACTGTACTCCACTGTACTCTACCTCTACTGTGCTCCACTGTACTCTACCTCTACTGTGCTCCACTGTACTCTATCTCTACTGTACTCCACTGTACTCTACCTCTACTGTACTCCACTGTACTCTACCTCTACTGTACTCCACTGTATTCTACCTCTACTGTGCTCTACTGTACTCTACCTCTACTGTACTCCACTGTACTCTACCTCTACTGTACTGTACTGTACTCTACCTCTACTGTACTCCACTGTACTCTACCTCTACTGTACTCCACTGTACTCTACCTCTACTGTACTCCACTGTATTCTACCTCTACTGTGCTCTACTGTACTCTACCTCTACTGTACTCCACTGTACTCTACCTCTTCTGTACTGTACTGTTCTCTACCTCTACTGTACTCTACTGTACTCCACCTCTACTGTACTCCACTGTACTCCACTGTATTCTACCTCTACTGTGCTCCATTGTACTCTACCTCTACTGTACTCTACTGTACTCCACCTCTACTGTGCTCCACTGTACTCCACTGTACTCTACCTCTACTGTGCTCCACTGTACTCTACCTCTACTGTACTCCACTGTACTATACCTCTACTGTACTCCACTGTACTCTACCTCTACTGTGCTCCACTGTACTCTACCTCTACTGTGCTCCACTGTACTCTACCTCTACTGTGCTCCACTGTACTCTATCTCTACTGTGCTCCACTGTACTCTACCTCTACTGTACTCCACTGTACTCTATCTCTACTGTACTCCACTGTAATCTATCGCTACTGTGCTCCACTGTACTATACCTCTACTGTGCTCAACTGTACTCCACTGTACTCTATCTCTACTGTGATCCACTGTACTCTACCTCTGCTGTGCTCCACTCTACTCTATCTCTACTCTACTCCACTGTACTCTACCTCTACTGTACTCCACTGTACACTACCTCTACTGTACTCCACTCTACTCTGCCTCTACTGTGCTCCACTGTACTCTACTTCTACTGTACTCCACTGTACTCTACCTCTACTGTACTCTACTCTACTCCACCTCTAATGTGCTCCGCTCTACTCTACCTCTACTGTACTCCACTGTACTCTACCTCTACTATACTCCACTACACTTATCTCTACTGTGTTCGACTGTACTCTATCTCTACTGTACTACACTGTCCTCTTCCTCTACTGTGCTCCACTGTACTCTACCTCTACTGTGCTCTACTGTACTCTATCTCTACTGTGCTCCACTGTACTCTACCTCTACTGTACTCCACTGTACTCTATCTCTACTGTGCTCCACTGTACTCTACCTCTACTGTGCTCCACTGTACTCTACCTCTACTGTACTACACTGTCCTCTTCCTCTACTGTGCTCCACTGTACTCTACCTCTACTGTATTCCACTGTACTCTACCTCTACTGTACTCCACTGTACTCTACCTCTACTGTACTCCACTGTATTCTACCTCTACTGTGCTCTACTGTACTCTACCTCTACTGTACTCCACTGTACTCTACCTCTACTGTACTGTACTGTACTCTACCTCTACTGTACTCTACTGTACTCTACCTCTACTGTACTCCACTCTACTCTACCTCTACTGTACTCCACTGTATTCTACCTCTACTGTGCTCTACTGTACTCTACATCTACTGTACTCCACTGTACTCTACCTCTACTGTACTGTACTGTTCTCTACCTCTACTGTACTCTACTGTACTCCACCTCTACTGTACTCCACTGTACTCCACTGTACTCTACCTCTACTGTGCTCCACTGTACTCTGCCTCTACTGTACTCTACTGTACTCCACCTCTACTGTGCTCCACTGTACTCCACTGTACTCTACCTCTACTGTGCTCCACTGTACTCTACTTCTACTGAACTCCACTGTACTCTACCTCTACTGTACTCCACTGTACTCTACCTCTACTGGGCTCCACTGTACTCTACCTCTACTGTGCTCCACTGTACTCTACCTCTACTGTGCTCCTCTGTACTCTATCTCTACTGTACTCCACTGTACTCTACCTCTACAGTGCTCCACTGTGCTATACCTCTACTGTACTCCACTGTACTCTACCTCTACTCTGCTCTACTGTGCTCTACCTCTACTGTATTCCACTGTACTCTACCTCTACTCTGCTCTACTGTACTCTATCTCTACTGTACTCCACTGTAGTCTACCTCAACAATACTCCACTGTACTCTACCTCTACTGTGCTCCACTGTACTCTATCTCTACTCTACTCCACTGTACTCTACCTCTACTGTACTCCACTGTACTCTACCTCTACTGTACTCTACTCTACTCCACCTCTAATGTGCTCCACTCTAGTCTACCTCTACTGTACTCCACTGTACTCTACCTCTACTGTACTCTACTGTACTCTACCTCTACTATACTCCACTACACTTATCTCTACTGTGTTCGACTGTACTCTATCTCTACTGTACTCCACTGTACTCTATCTCTACTGTACTCCACTGTACTCTACCTCTACTGTACTCCACTGTACTCTACCTCTACTGTACTCCACTTTATTCTACCTCTACTGTGCTCTACTGTACTCTACCTCTACTGTACTCCACTGTACTCTACCTCTACTGTACTGTACTGTTCTCCACCTCTACTGTACTCTACAGTACTGCACCTCTACTGTACTCCACTGTACTCCACTGTACTCTACCTCTACTGTGCTCCACTGTACTCTACCTCTACTGTACTCTACTGTACTCCACCTCTACTGTGCTCCACTGTACTCCACTGTACTCTACCTCTACTGTGCTCCACTGTACTCTACCTCTACTGTACTCCACTCTACTCTACCTCTACTGTGCTCCACTGTACTCTACTTCTACTGTACTCCACTGTACTCTACCTCTACTGTACTCTACTCTACTCCACCTCTAATGTGCTCCACTCTACTCTACCTCTACTGTAATCCACTGTACTCTACCTCTACTATACTCCACTACACTTATCTCTACTGTGTTCGACTGTACTCTATCTCTACTGTACTACACTGTCCTCTTCCTCTACTGTGCTCCACTGTACTCTACCTCTACTGTGCTCCACTGTATTCTACCTCTACTGTGCTCTACTGTACTCTACCTCTACTGTACTCCACTGTACTCTACCTCTACTGTACTGTACTGTTCTCTACCTCTACTGTACTCTACTGTACTCCACCTCTACTGTACTCCACTGTACTCCACTGTATTCTACCTCTACTGTGCTCCATTGTACTCTACCTCTACTGTACTCTACTGTACTCCACCTCTACTGTGCTCCACTGTACTCCACTGTACTCTACCTCTACTGTGCTCCACTGTACTCTACCTCTACTGTACTCCACTTTACTATACCTCTACTGTACTCCACTGTACTCTACCTCTACTGTGCTCCACTGTACTCTACCTCTACTGTGCTCCACTGTACTCTACCTCTACTGTGCTCCACTGTACTCTATCTCTACTGTGCTCCACTGTACTCTACCTCTACTGTACTCCACTGTACTCTATCTCTACTGTACTCCACTTTAATCTATCGCTACTGTGCTCCACTGTACTATACCTCTACTGTGCTCAACTGTACTCCACTGTACTCTATCTCTACTGTGATCCACTGTACTCTACCTCTGCTGTGCTCCACTCTACTCTATCTCTACTCTACTCCACTGTACTCTACCTCTACTGTACTCCACTGTACACTACCTCTACTGTACTCCACTCTACTCTGCCTCTACTGTGCTCCACTGTACTCTACTTCTACTGTACTCCACTGTACTCTACCTCTACTGTACTCTACTCTACTCCACCTCTAATGTGCTCCGCTCTACTCTACCTCTACTGTACTCCACTGTACTCTACCTCTACTATACTCCACTACACTTATCTCTACTGTGTTCGACTGTACTCTATCTCTACTGTACTACACTGTCCTCTTCCTCTACTGTGCTCCACTGTACTCTACCTCTACTGTGCTCTACTGTACTCTATCTCTACTGTGCTCTACAGTACTCTACCTCTACTATACTCCACTGTACTCTACCTCTACTGTGCTCCACTGTACTCTACCTCTACTGTACTCCACTGTACTCTATCTCTACTGTGCTCCACTGTACTCTACCTCTTCTGTGCTCCACTGTACTCTACCTCTACTGTACTACACTGTCCTCTTCCTCTACTGTGCTCCACTGTACTCTACCTCTACTGTATTCCACTGTACTCTACCTCTACTGTACTCCACTGTACTCTACCTCTACTGTACTCCACTGTATTCTACCTCTACTGTGCTCTACTGTACTCTACCTCTACTGTACTCCACTGTACTCTACCTCTACTGTACTGTACTGTACTCTACCTCTACTGTACTCTACTGTACTCTACCTCTACTGTACTCCACTCTACTCTACCTCTACTGTACTCCACTGTATTCTACCTCTACTGTGCTCTACTGTACTCTACCTCTACTGTACTCCACTGTACTCTACCTCTACTGTACTGTACTGTTCTCTACCTCTACTGTACTCTACTGTACTCCACCTCTACTGTACTCCACTGTACTCCACTGTACTCTACCTCTACTGTGCTCCACTGTACTCTGCCTCTACTGTACTCTACTGTACTCCACCTCTACTGTGCTCCACTGTACTCCACTGTACTCTACCTCTACTGTGCTCCACTGTACTCTACTTCTACTGAACTCCACTGTACTCTACCTCTACTGTACTCCACTGTACTCTACCTCTACTGGGCTCCACTGTACTCTACCTCTACTGTGCTCCACTGTACTCTACCTCTACTGTGCTCCTCTGTACTCTATCTCTACTGTACTCCACTGTACTCTACCTCTACAGTGCTCCACTGTGCTATACCTCTACTGTACTCCACTGTACTCTACCTCTACTCTGCTCTACTGTGCTCTACCTCTACTGTATTCCACTGTACTCTACCTCTACTCTGCTCTACTGTACTCTATCTCTACTGTACTCCACTGTAGTCTACCTCAACAATACTCCACTGTACTCTACCTCTACTGTGCTCCACTGTACTCTATCTCTACTCTACTCCACTGTACTCTACCTCTACTGTACTCCACTGTACTCTACCTCTACTGTACTCCACTCTACTCTACCTCTACTGAGCTCCACTGTACTCTACTTCTACTGTACTCCACTGTACTCTACCTCTACTGTACTCTACTCTACTCCACCTCTAATGTGCTCCACTCTAGTCTACCTCTACTGTACTCCACTGTACTCTACCTCTACTGTACTCCACTGTACTCTACCTCTACTATACTCCACTACACTTATCTCTACTGTGTTCGACTGTACTCTATCTCTACTGTACTCCACTGTACTCTATCTCTACTGTACTCCACTGTACTCTACCTCTACTGTACTCCACTGTACTCTACCTCTACTGTACTCCACTTTATTCTACCTCTACTGTGCTCTACTGTACTCTACCTCTACTGTACTCCACTGTACTCTACCTCTACTGTACTGTACTGTTCTCCACCTCTACTGTACTCTACAGTACTGCACCTCTACTGTACTCCACTGTACTCCACTGTACTCTACCTCTACTGTGCTCCACTGTACTCTACCTCTACTGTACTCTACTGTACTCCACCTCTACTGTGCTCCACTGTACTCCACTGTACTCTACCTCTACTGTGCTCCACTGTACTCTACCTCTACTGTACTCCACTCTACTCTACCTCTACTGTGCTCCACTGTACTCTACTTCTACTGTACTCCACTGTACTCTACCTCTACTGTACTCTACTCTAATCCACCTCTAATGTGCTCCACTCTACTCTACCTCTACTGTAATCCACTGTACTCTACCTCTACTATACTCCACTACACTTATCTCTACTGTGTTCGACTGTACTCTATCTCTACTGTACTACACTGTCCTCTTCCTCTACTGTGCTCCACTGTACTCTACCTCTACTGTGCTCTACTGTACTCTATCTCTACTGTGCTCTACAGTACTCTACCTGTACTATACTCCACTGTACTCTACCTCTACTGTGCTCCACTGTACTCTACCTCTACTGTGCTCCACTGTACTCTACCTCTACTGTGCTCCACTGTACTCTACCTCTACTGTGCTCCACTGTACACTACCTCTACTGTGCTCTACTGTACTCTACCTCTACTGTAATCCACTGTACTCTATCTCTAGTCTGCTCTACTGTGCTCTACCTCTACTGTACTCCACTGTACTCTACCTCTACTCTGCTCTACTGTACTCTATCTCTACTGTACTCCACTGTAGTCTACCTCAACAATACTCCACTGTACTCTACCTCTACATTGCTCCACTGTGCTCTACCTCTACTGTACTCCACTTTACTCTACCTCTACTCTGCTCTACTGTACTCTATCTCTACTGTGCTCCACTGTACTCTACCTCTACTGTACTCCACTGTACTCTACCTCTACTGTACTCCACTGTATTCTACCTCTACTGTGCTCTACTCTACTCTACCTCTAGTGTACTCCACTGTACTCTACCTCTACTGTACTGTACTGTTCTCTACCTCTACTGTACTCTACTGTACTCCACATCTAATGTACTCCACTGTACTCCACTGTACTCTACCTCTATTGTGCTCCACTGTACTCCACCTCTACTGTGCTCCACTGTACTCCACTGTACTCTACCTCTACTGTGCTCCACTGTACTCTACCTCTACTGTACTCCACTTTACTCTACCTCTACTGTGCTCCACTGTACTCTACCTCTACTGTGCTCCACTGTACTCTATCTCTACTGTACTCCACTGTACTCTACCTCTACTGTACTCCACTGTACTCTACCTCTACTGTACTCCACTGTATTCTACCTCTACTGTGCTCTACTGTACTCTACCTCTACTGTACTCCACTGTACTCTACCTCTACTGTACTGTACTGTACTCTACCTCTACTGTACTCCACTGTACTCTACCTCTACTGTACTCCACTGTACTCTACCTCTACTGTACTCCACTGTATTCTACCTCTACTGTGCTCTACTGTACTCTACCTCTACTGTACTCCACTGTACTCTACCTCTTCTGTACTGTACTGTTCTCTACCTCTACTGTACTCTACTGTACTCCACCTCTACTGTACTCCACTGTACTCCACTGTATTCTACCTCTACTGTGCTCCATTGTACTCTACCTCTACTGTACTCTACTGTACTCCACCTCTACTGTGCTCCACTGTACTCCACTGTACTCTACCTCTACTGTGCTCCACTGTACTCTACCTCTACTGTACTCCACTGTACTATACCTCTACTGTACTCCACTGTACTCTACCTCTACTGTGCTCCACTGTACTCTACCTCTACTGTGCTCCACTGTACTCTACCTCTACTGTGCTCCACTGTACTCTATCTCTACTGTGCTCCACTGTACTCTACCTCTACTGTACTCCACTGTACTCTATCTCTACTGTACTCCACTGTAATCTATCGCTACTGTGCTCCACTGTACTATACCTCTACTGTGCTCAACTGTACTCCACTGTACTCTATCTCTACTGTGATCCACTGTATTCTACCTCTGCTGTGCTCCACTCTACCCTATCTCTACTCTACTCCACTGTACTCTACCTCTACTGTACTCCACTGTACACTACCTCTACTGTACTCCACTCTACTCTGCCTCTACTGTGCTCCACTGTACTCTACTTCTACTGTACTCCACTGTACTCTACCTCTACTGTACTCTACTCTACTCCACCTCTAATGTGCTCCGCTCTACTCTACCTCTACTGTACTCCACTGTACTCTACCTCTACTATACTCCACTACACTTATCTCTACTGTGTTCGACTGTACTCTATCTCTACTGTACTACACTGTCCTCTTCCTCTACTGTGCTCCACTGTACTCTACCTCTACTGTGCTCTACTGTACTCTATCTCTACTGTGCTCCACTGTACTCTACCTCTACTGTACTCCACTGTACTCTATCTCTACTGTGCTCCACTGTACTCTACCTCTACTGTGCTCCACTGTACTCTACCTCTACTGTACTACACTGTCCTCTTCCTCTACTGTGCTCCACTGTACTCTACCTCTACTGTATTCCACTGTACTCTACCTCTACTGTACTCCACTGTACTCTACCTCTACTGTACTCCACTGTATTCTACCTCTACTGTGCTCTACTGTACTCTACCTCTACTGTACTCCACTGTACTCTACCTCTACTGTACTGTACTGTACTCTACCTCTACTGTACTCTACTGTACTCTACCTCTACTGTACTCCACTCTACTCTACCTCTACTGTACTCCACTGTATTCTACCTCTACTGTGCTCTACTGTACTCTACCTCTACTGTACTCCACTGTACTCTACCTCTACTGTACTGTACTGTTCTCTACCTCTAGTGTACTCTACTGTACTCCACCTCTACTGTACTCCACTGTACTCCACTGTACTCTACCTCTACTGTGCTCCACTGTACTCTGCCTCTACTGTACTCTACTGTACTCCACCTCTACTGTGCTCCACTGTACTCCACTGTACTCTACCTCTACTGTGCTCCACTGTACTCTACTTCTACTGAACTCCACTGTACTCTACCTCTACTGTACTCCACTGTACTCTACCTCTACTGGGCTCCACTGTACTCTACCTCTACTGTGCTCCACTGTACTCTACCTCTACTGTGCTCCTCTGTACTCTATCTCTACTGTACTCCACTGTACTCTACCTCTACAGTGCTCCACTGTGCTATACCTCTACTGTACTCCACTGTACTCTACCTCTACTCTGCTCTACTGTGCTCTACCTCTACTGTATTCCACTGTACTCTACCTCTACTCTGCTCTACTGTACTCTATCTCTACTGTACTCCACTGTAGTCTACCTCAACAATACTCCACTGTACTCTACCTCTACTGTGCTCCACTGTACTCTATCTCTACTCTACTCCACTGTACTCTACCTCTACTGTACTCCACTGTACTCTACCTCTACTGTACTCTACTCTACTCCACCTCTAATGTGCTCCACTCTAGTCTACCTCTACTGTACTCCACTGTACTCTACCTCTACTGTACTCCACTGTACTCTACCTCTACTATACTCCACTACACTTATCTCTACTGTGTTCGACTGTACTCTATCTCTACTGTACTCCACTGTACTCTATCTCTACTGTACTCCACTGTACTCTACCTCTACTGTACTCCACTGTACTCTACCTCTACTGTACTCCACTTTATTCTACCTCTACTGTGCTCTACTGTACTCTACCTCTACTGTACTCCACTGTACTCTACCTCTACTGTACTGTACTGTTCTCCACCTCTACTGTACTCTACAGTACTGCACCTCTACTGTACTCCACTGTACTCCACTGTACTCTACCTCTACTGTGCTCCACTGTACTCTACCTCTACTGTACTCTACTGTACTCCACCTCTACTGTGCTCCACTGTACTCCACTGTACTCTACCTCTACTGTGCTCCACTGTACTCTACCTCTACTGTACTCCACTCTACTCTACCTCTACTGTGCTCCACTGTACTCTACTTCTACTGTACTCCACTGTACTCTACCTCTACTGTACTCTACTCTACTCCACCTCTAATGTGCTCCACTCTACTCTACCTCTACTGTAATCCACTGTACTCTACCTCTACTATACTCCACTACACTTATCTCTACTGTGTTCGACTGTACTCTATCTCTACTGTACTACACTGTCCTCTTCCTCTACTGTGCTCCACTGTACTCTACCTCTACTGTGCTCCACTGTATTCTACCTCTACTGTGCTCTACTGTACTCTACCTCTACTGTACTCCACTGTACTCTACCTCTACTGTACTGTACTGTTCTCTACCTCTACTGTACTCTACTGTACTCCACCTCTACTGTACTCCACTGTACTCCACTGTATTCTACCTCTACTGTGCTCCATTGTACTCTACCTCTACTGTACTCTACTGTACTCCACCTCTACTGTGCTCCACTGTACTCCACTGTACTCTACCTCTACTGTGCTCCACTGTACTCTACCTCTACTGTACTCCACTTTACTATACCTCTACTGTACTCCACTGTACTCTACCTCTACTGTGCTCCACTGTACTCTACCTCTACTGTGCTCCACTGTACTCTACCTCTACTGTGCTCCACTGTACTCTATCTCTACTGTGCTCCACTGTACTCTACCTCTACTGTACTCCACTGTACTCTATCTCTACTGTACTCCACTGTAATCTATCGCTACTGTGCTCCACTGTACTATACCTCTACTGTGCTCAACTGTACTCCACTGTACTCTATCTCTACTGTGATCCACTGTACTCTACCTCTGCTGTGCTCCACTCTACTCTATCTCTACTCTACTCCACTGTACTCTACCTCTACTGTACTCCACTGTACACTACCTCTACTGTACTCCACTCTACTCTGCCTCTACTGTGCTCCACTGTACTCTACTTCTACTGTACTCCACTGTACTCTACCTCTACTGTACTCTACTCTACTCCACCTCTAATGTGCTCCGCTCTACTCTACCTCTACTGTACTCCACTGTACTCTACCTCTACTATACTCCACTACACTTATCTCTACTGTGTTCGACTGTACTCTATCTCTACTGTACTACACTGTCCTCTTCCTCTACTGTGCTCCACTGTACTCTACCTCTACTGTGCTCTACTGTACTCTATCTCTACTGTGCTCTACAGTACTCTTCCTCTACTATACTCCACTGTACTCTACCTCTACTGTGCTCCACTGTACTCTACCTCTACTGTACTCCACTGTACTCTATCTCTACTGTGCTCCACTGTACTCTACCTCTACTGTGCTCCACTGTACTCTACCTCTACTGTACTACACTGTCCTCTTCCTCTACTGTGCTCCACTGTACTCTACCTCTACTGTATTCCACTGTACTCTACCTCTACTGTACTCCACTGTACTCTACCTCTACTGTACTCCACTGTATTCTACCTCTACTGTGCTCTACTGTACTCTACCTCTACTGTACTCCACTGTACTCTACCTCTACTGTACTGTACTGTTCTCTACCTCTACTGTACTCTACTGTACTCCACCTCTACTGTACTCCACTGTACTCCACTGTACTCTACCTCTACTGTGCTCCACTGTACTCTGCCTCTACTGTACTCTACTGTACTCCACCTCTACTGTGCTCCACTGTACTCCACTGTACTCTACCTCTACTGTGCTCCACTGTACTCTACTTCTACTGAACTCCACTGTACTCTACCTCTACTGTACTCCACTGTACTCTACCTCTACTGGGCTCCACTGTACTCTACCTCTACTGTGCTCCACTGTACTCTACCTCTACTGTGCTCCTCTGTACTCTATCTCTACTGTACTCCACTGTACTCTACCTCTACAGTGCTCCACTGTGCTATACCTCTACTGTACTCCACTGTACTCTACCTCTACTCTGCTCTACTGTGCTCTACCTCTACTGTATTCCACTGTACTCTACCTCTACTCTGCTCTACTGTACTCTATCTCTACTGTACTCCACTGTAGTCTACCTCAACAATACTCCACTGTACTCTACCTCTACTGTGCTCCACTGTACTCTATCTCTACTCTGCTCTACTGTGCTCTACCTCTACTGTATTCCACTGTACTCTACCTCTACTCTGCTCTACTGTACTCTATCTCTACTGTACTCCACTGTAGTCTACCTCAACAATACTCCACTGTACTCTACCTCTACTGTGCTCCACTGTACTCTATCTCTACTCTACTCCACTGTACTCTACCTCTACTGTACTCCACTGTACTCTACCTCTACTGTACTCCACTCTACTCTACCTCTACTGAGCTCCACTGTACTCTACTTCTACTGTACTCCACTGTACTCTACCTCTACTGTACTCTACTCTACTCCACCTCTAATGTGCTCCACTCTAGTCTACCTCTACTGTACTCCACTGTACTCTACCTCTACTGTACTCCACTGTACTCTACCTCTACTATACTCCACTACACTTATCTCTACTGTGTTCGACTGTACTCTATCTCTACTGTACTCCACTGTACTCTATCTCTACTGTACTCCACTGTACTCTACCTCTACTGTACTCCACTGTACTCTACCTCTACTGTACTCCACTTTATTCTACCTCTACTGTGCTCTACTGTACTCTACCTCTACTGTACTCCACTGTACTCTACCTCTACTGTACTGTACTGTTCTCCACCTCTACTGTACTCTACAGTACTGCACCTCTACTGTACTCCACTGTACTCCACTGTACTCTACCTCTACTGTGCTCCACTGTACTCTACCTCTACTGTACTCTACTGTACTCCACCTCTACTGTGCTCCACTGTACTCCACTGTACTCTACCTCTACTGTGCTCCACTGTACTCTACCTCTACTGTACTCCACTCTACTCTACCTCTACTGTGCTCCACTGTACTCTACTTCTACTGTACTCCACTGTACTCTACCTCTACTGTACTCTACTCTACTCCACCTCTAATGTGCTCCACTCTACTCTACCTCTACTGTAATCCACTGTACTCTACCTCTACTATACTCCACTACACTTATCTCTACTGTGTTCGACTGTACTCTATCTCTACTGTACTACACTGTCCTCTTCCTCTACTGTGCTCCACTGTACTCTACCTCTACTGTGCTCTACTGTACTCTATCTCTACTGTGCTCTACAGTACTCTACCTGTACTATACTCCACTGTACTCTACCTCTACTGTGCTCCACTGTACTCTACCTCTACTGTGCTCCACTGTACTCTACCTCTACTGTGCTCCACTGTACTCTACCTCTACTGTGCTCCACTGTACACTACCTCTACTGTGCTCTACTGTACTCTACCTCTACTGTAATCCACTGTACTCTACCTCTACTATACTCCACTACACTTATCTCTACTGTGTTCGACTGTACTCTATCTCTACTGTACTACACTGTCCTCTTCCTCTACTGTGCTCCACTGTACTCTACCTCTACTGTGCTCTACTGTACTCTATCTCTACTGTGCTCTACAGTACTCTACCTGTACTATACTCCACTGTACTCTACCTCTACTGTGCTCCACTGTACTCCATCTCTACTGTACTCCAATGTACTCTACCTCTACTGTACTCCACTGTACTCAACCTCTAGTGTACTCCACTGTATTCTACCTCTACTGTGCTCTACTGTACTCTACCTCTACTGTACTCCACTGTACTCTACCTCTACTGTACTGTACTGTACTCTACCTCTACTGTACTCCACTGTACTCTACCTCTACTGTACTCTACTCTACTCCACCTCTAATGTGCTCCACTCTACTCTACCTCTACTGTACTCCACTGTACTCTACCTCTACTGTACTCCACTGTACTCTACCTCTACTATACTCCACTACACTTATCTCTACTGCTCAGCTGTACTCTACCTCTAATGTGCTCTACTGCACTCTATCTCTACTGTGCTCCACTGTACTCTATCTCTACTGTACTCCACTGTGCTCTACCTCTACAGTGCTCCACTGTGCTCTACCTCTACTGTACTCCACTGTACTCTACCTCTACTCTGCTCTACTGTACTCTATCTCTACTGTGCTCCACTCTACTCTACCTCTACTGTACTCCACTGTAGTCTACCTCAACTATACTCCACTGTACTCTACCTCTACTGTGCTCCACTGTACTCTACCTCTAGTGTACTCCACTGTACTCTACCTCTACTCTGCTCTACTGTGCTCTACCTCTACTGTACTCCACTGTACTCTACCTCTACTGTACTCCACTGTACTCTACCTCTACTGTACTCCACTGGGCTCTACCTCTACTGTACTCCACTGTACTCTACCTCTACTGTGCTCCACTGTACTCTACCTCTACTGTACTCCACTGTACTCTACCTCTACTGTACTCCACTGTACTCTACCTCTACTGTACTCCACTGTACTCTACCTCTACTGTACTCCACTGTACTCTACCTCTACTCTGCTCTACTGTGCTCTACCTCTACTGTACTCCACTGTACTCTACCTCTACTGTACTCCACTGTGCTCTACCTCTACTGTACTCCACTGTACTCTACCTCTACTGTGCTCCACTGTACTCTACGTCTACTGTACTCCACTGTACTCTACCTCTACTGTACTCCACTGTACTCTACCTCTACTGTACTCCTCTGTACTCTACCTCTACTGTGCTCCACTGTACTCCACTGTACTCTACCTCTACTGTGCTCCACTGTACTCTACTTCTACTGAACTCCACTGTACTCTACCTCTACTGTACTCCACTGTACTCTACCTCTACTGTGCTCCACTGTACTCTACCTCTACTGTGCTCCACTGTACTCTACCTCTACTGTGCTCCTCTGTACTCTATCTCTACTGTACTCCACTGTACTCTACCTCTACAGTGCTCCACTGTGCTATACCTCTACTGTACTCCACTGTACTCTACCTCTACTCTGCTCTACTGTGCTCTACCTCTACTGTACTCCACTTTACTCTACCTCTACTCTGCTCTACTGTACTCTATCTCTACTGTACTCCACTGTAGTCTACCTCAACAATACTCCACTGTACTCTACCTCTACTGTGCTCCACTGTACTCTATCTCTATTCTACTCCACTGTACTCTACCTCTACTGTACTCCACTGTACTCTACCTCTACTGTACTCCACTCTACTCTACCTCTACTGTGCTCCACTGTACTCTACTTCTACTGTACTCCACTGTACTCTACCTCTACTGTACTCTACTCTACTCCACCTCTAATGTGCTCCACTCTACTCTACCTCTACTGTACTCCACTGTACTCTACCTCTACTGTACTCCACTGTACTCTACCTCTACTATACTCCACTACACTTATCTCTACTGTGTTCGACTGTACTCTATCTCTACTGTACTCCACTGTACTCTATCTCTACTGTACTCCACTGTACTCTACCTCTACTGTACTCCACTGTACTCTACCTCTACTGTACTCCACTTTATTCTACCTCTACTGTGCTCTACTGTACTCTACCTCTACTGTACTCCACTGTACTCTACCTCTACTGTACTGTACTGTTCTCCACCTCTACTGTACTCTACAGTACTGCACCTCTACTGTACTCCACTGTACTCCACTGTACTCTACCTCTACTGTGCTCCACTGTACTCTACCTCTACTGTACTCTACTGTACTCCACCTCTACTGTGCTCCACTGTACTCCACTGTACTCTACCTCTACTGTGCTCCACTGTACTCTACCTCTACTGTACTCCACTCTACTCTACCTCTACTGTGCTCCACTGTACGCTACTTCTACTGTACTCCACTGTACTCTACCTCTACTGTACTCTACTCTACTCCACCTCTAATGTGCTCCACTCTACTCTACCTCTACTGTACTCCACTGTACTCTACCTCTACTGTACTCCACTGTACTCTACCTCTACTATACTCCACTACACTTATCTCTACTGTGTTCGACTGTACTCTATCTCTACTGTACTCCACTGTACTCTATCTCTACTGTACTCCACTGTACTCTACCTCTACTGTACTCCACTGTACTCTACCTCTACTGTACTCCACTTTATTCTACCTCTACTGTGCTCTACTGTACTCTACCTCTACTGTACTCCACTGTACTCTACCTCTACTGTACTGTACTGTTCTCCACCTCTACTGTACTCTACAGTACTGCACCTCTACTGTACTCCACTGTACTCCACTGTACTCTACCTCTACTGTGCTCCACTGTACTCTACCTCTACTGTACTCTACTCTACTCTACCTCTACTGTGCTCCACTGTACTCTACTTCTACTGTACTCCACTGTACTCTACCTCTACTGTACTCTACTCTACTCCACCTCTAATGTGCTCCACTCTACTCTACCTCTACTGTACTCCACTGTACTCTACCTCTACTATACTCCATAACACTTATCTCTACTGTGTTCGACTGTACTCTATCTCTACTGTACTACACTGTCCTCTTCCTCTACTGTGCTCCACTGTACTCTACCTCTACTGTGCTCTACTGTACTCTATCTCTACTGTGCTCTACAGTACTCTACCTCTACTATACTCCACTGTACTCTACCTCTACTGTGCTCCACTGTACTCTACCTCTACTGTGCTCCACTGTACTCTACCTCTACTGTGCTCCACTGTACTCTACCTCTACTGTGCTCCACTGTACTCTATCTCTACTGTACTCCAATGTACTCTACCTCTACTGTACTCCACTGTACTCTACCTCTACTGTACTCCACTGTATTCTACCTCTACTGTGCTCTACTGTACTCTACCTCTACTGTACTCCACTGTACTCTACCTCTACTGTACTGTACTGTACTCTACCTCTACTGTACTCCACTGTACTCTACCTCTACTGTACTCTACTCTACTCCACCTCTAATGTGCTCCACTCTACTCTACCTCTACTGTACTCCACTGTACTCTACCTCTACTGTACTCCACTGTACTCTACCTCTACTATACTCCACTACACTTATCTCTACTGCTCAGCTGTACTCTACCTCTACTGTGCTCTACTGCACTCTATCTCTACTGTGCTCCACTGTACTCTATCTCTACTGTACTCCACTGTACTCTACCTCTACAGTGCTCCACTGTGCTCTACCTCTAATGTACTCCACTGTACTCTACCTCTACTCTGCTCTACTGTACTCTATCTCTACTGTGCTCCACTCTACTCTACCTCTACTGTACTCCACTGTAGTCTACCTCAACTATACTCCACTGTACTCTACCTCTACTGTGCTCCACTGTACTCTACCTCTAGTGTACTCCACTGTACTCTACCTCTACTCTGCTCTACTGTGCTCTACCTCTACTGTACTCCACTGTACTCTACCTCTACTGTACTCCACTGTACTCTACCTCTACTGTACTCCACTGTGCTCTACCTCTACTGTACTCCACTGTACTCTACCTCTACTGTGCTCCACTGTACTCTACCTCTACTGTACTCCACTGTACTCTACCTCTACTGTACTCTACTGTACTCTACCTCTACTGTACTCCACTGTACTCTACCTCTACTGTACTCCACTGTACTCTACCTCTACTCTGCTCTACTGTGCTCTACCTCTACTGTACTCCACTGTACTCTACCTCTACTGTACTCCACTGTACTCTACCTCTACTGTACTCCACTGTGCTCTACCTCTACTGTACTCCACTGTACTCTACCTCTACTGTGCTCCACTGTACTCTACGTCTACTGTACTCCACTGTACTCTACCTCTACTGTACTCCACTGTACTCTACCTCTACTGTACTCCACTGTACTCTACCTCTACTGTACTCCACTGTACTCTACCTCTACTGTACTCCACTGTGCTCTACCTCTACTGTACTCCACTGTACTCTACCTCTACTGTGCTCCACTGTACTCTACCTCTAGTGTACTCCACTGTACTCTACCTCTACTCTGCTCTACTGTGCTCTACCTCTACTGTACTCCACTGTACTCTACCTCTACTCTGCTCTACTGTACTCTATCTCTACTGTACTCCACTGTAGTCTACCTCAACAATACTCCACTGTACTCTACCTCTACTGTGCTCCACTGTACTCTACCTCTACTGTGCTCCACTGTACTCTATCTCTACTGTACTCCACTGTACTCTACCTCTACTGTACTCCACTGTACTCTACCTCTACTGTACTCCACTGTATTCTACCTCTACTGTGCTCTACTGTACTCTACCTCTACTGTACTCCACTGTGCTCTACCTCTACTGTACTCCACTGTACTCTACCTCTACTGTGCTCCACTGTACTCTACGTCTACTGTACTCCACTGTACTCTACCTCTACTGTACTCCACTGTACTCTACCTCTACTGTACTCCACTGTACTCTACCTCTACTGTACTCCACTGTACTCTACCTCTACTGTACTCCACTGTGCTCTACCTCTACTGTACTCCACTGTACTCTACCTCTACTGTGCTCCACTGTACTCTACCTCTAGTGTACCCCACTGTACTCTACCTCTACTCTGCTCTACTGTGCTCTACCTCTACTGTACTCCACTGTACTCTACCTCTACTCTGCTCTACTGTACTCTATCTCTACTGTACTCCACTGTAGTCTACCTCAACAATACTCCACTTTACTCTACCTCTACTGTGCTCCACTGTACTCTACCTCTACTGTGCTCCACTGTACTCTATCTCTACTGTACTCCACTGTACTCTACCTCTACTGTACTCCACTGTACTCTACCTCTACTGTACTCCACTGTATTCTACCTCTACTGTGCTCTACTGTACTCTACCTCTACTGTACTCCACTGTACTCTACCTCTACTGTACTCTACTCTACTCCACCTCTAATGTGCTCCACTCTACTCTACCTCTACTGTACTCCACTGTACTCTACCTCTACTGTACTCCACTGTACTCTACCTCTACTATACTCCACTACACTTATCTCTACTGCTCAGCTGTACTCTACCTCTACTGTGCTCTACTGCACTCTATCTCTACTGTGCTCCACTGTACTCTACCTCTACTGTACTCCACTGTACTCTACCACTACTGTGCTCCACTCTACTCTACCTCTACTGTGCTCCACTGTACTCTACCTCTACTGTGCTCCACTGTACTCTATCTCTACTGTGCTCCACTGTACTCTACCTCTACTGTGCTCCACTGTACTCTACCTCTACTGTGCTCCACTGTACTCTATCTCTACTGTACTCCACTGTACTCTACCTCTACTGTACTCCACTGTACTCTACCTCTACTGTACTCCACTGTACTCTACCTCTACTGTACTCCACTGTACTCTACCTTTACTGCACTCCACTGTACTCTACCTCTACTGTGCTCCACTGTACTCTACCTCTACTGTGCTCCACTGTACTCTACCTCTACTGTGCTCCACTGTACTCTATCTCTACTGTACTCCACTGTACTCTACCTCTACTGTACTCCACTGTACTCTACCTCTACTGTACTCCACTGTATTCTACCTCTACTGTGCTCTACTGTACTCTACCTCTACTGTACTCCACTGTACTCTAACTCTACTCTACTGTACTGTACTCTACCTCTACTGTACTCCACTGTACTCTACCTCTACTGTACTCCACTGTACTCTACCTCTACTGTACTCCACTGTATTCTACCTCTACTGTGCTCTACTGTACTCTACCTCTACTGTACTCCACTGTACTCTACCTCTACTGTACTGTACTGTTCTCTACCTCTACTGTACTCTACTGTACTCCACCTCTACTGTACTCCACTGTACTCCACTGTATTCTACCTCTACTGTGCTCCATTGTACTCTACCTCTACTGTACTCTACTGTACTCCACCTCTACTGTGCTCCACTGTACTCCACTGTACTCTACCTCTACTGTGCTCCACTGTACTCTACCTCTACTGTACTCCACTGTACTATACCTCTACTGTACTCCACTGTACTCTACCTCTACTGTGCTCCACTGTACTCTACCTCTACTGTGCTCCACTGTACTCTACCTCTACTGTGCTCCACTGTACTCTATCTCTACTGTGCTCCACTGTACTCTACCTCTACTGTACTCCACTGTACTCTATCTCTACTTTACTCCACTGTAATCTATCGCTACTGTGCTCCACTGTACTATACCTCTACTGTGCTCAACTGTACTCCACTGTACTCTATCTCTACTGTGATCCACTGTACTCTATCTCTACTCTACTCCACTGTACTCTACCTCTAATGTACTCCACTGTACTCTACCTCTACTGTACTCCACTCTACTCTACCTCTACTGTGCTCCACTGTACTCTACTTCTACTGTACTCCACTGTACTCTACCTCTACTGTACTCTACTCTACTCCACCTCTAATGTGCTCCACTCTACTCTACCTCTACTGTACTCCACTGTACTCTACCTCTACTGTACTCCACTACACTTATCTCTACTGTGTTCGACTGTACTCTATCTCTACTGTACTCCACTGTACTCTATCTCTACTGTACTCCACTGTACTCTACCTCTACTGTACTCCACTGTACTCTACCTCTACTGTACTCCACTTTATTCTACCTCTACTGTGCTCTACTGTACTCTACCTCTACTGTACTCCACTGTACTCTACCTCTACTGTACTGTACTGTTCTCCACCTCTACTGTACTCTACAGTACTGCACCTCTACTGTACTCCACTGTACTCCACTGTACTCTACCTCTACTGTGCTCCACTGTACTCTACCTCTACTGTACTCTACTGTACTCCACCTCTACTGTGCTCCACTGTACTCCACTGTACTCTACCTCTACTGTGCTCCACTGTACTCTACCTCTACTGTACTCCACTCTACTCTACCTCTACTGTGCTCCACTGTACGCTACTTCTACTGTACTCCACTGTACTCTACCTCTACTGTACTCTACTCTACTCCACCTCTAATGTGCTCCACTCTACTCTACCTCTACTGTACTCCACTGTACTCTACCTCTACTGTACTCCACTGTACTCTACCTCTACTATACTCCACTACACTTATCTCTACTGTGTTCGACTGTACTCTATCTCTACTGTACTCCACTGTACTCTATCTCTACTGTACTCCACTGTACTCTACCTCTACTGTACTCCACTGTACTCTACCTCTACTGTACTCCACTTTATTCTACCTCTACTGTGCTCTACTGTACTCTACCTCTACTGTACTCCACTGTACTCTACCTCTACTGTACTGTACTGTTCTCCACCTCTACTGTACTCTACAGTACTGCACCTCTACTGTACTCCACTGTACTCCACTGTACTCTACCTCTACTGTGCTCCACTGTACTCTACCTCTACTGTACTCTACTCTACTCTACCCCTACTGTGCTCCACTGTACTCTACTTCTACTGTACTCCACTGTACTCTACCTCTACTGTACTCTACTCTACTCCACCTCTAATGTGCTCCACTCTACTCTACCTCTACTGTACCTCACTGTACTCTACCTCTACTATACTCCATAACACTTATCTCTACTGTGTTCGACTGTACTCTATCTCTACTGTACTACACTGTCCTCTTCCTCTACTGTGCTCCACTGTACTCTACCTCTACTGTGCTCTACTGTACTCTATCTCTACTGTGCTCTACAGTACTCTACCTCTACTATACTCCACTGTACTCTACCTCTACTGTGCTCCACTGTACTCTACCTCTACTGTGCTCCACTGTACTCTACCTCTACTGTGCTCCACTGTACTCTATCTCTACTGTACTCCAATGTACTCTACCTCTACTGTACTCCACTGTACTCTACCTCTACTGTACTCCAATGTATTCTACCTCTACTGTGCTCTACTGTACTCTACCTCTACTGTACTCCACTGTACTCTACCTCTACTGTACTGTACTGTACTCTACCTCTACTGTACTCCACTGTACTCTACCTCTACTGTACTCTACTCTACTCCACCTCTAATGTGCTCCACTCTACTCTACCTCTACTGTACTCCACTGTACTCTACCTCTACTGTACTCCACTGTACTCTACCTCTACTATACTCCACTACACTTATCTCTACTGCTCAGCTGTACTCTACCTCTACTGTGCTCTACTGCACTCTATCTCTACTGTGCTCCACTGTACTCTATCTCTACTGTACTCCACTGTACTCTACCTCTACAGTGCTCCACTGTGCTCTACCTCTACTGTACTCCACTGTACTCTACCTCTACTCTGCTCTACTGTACTCTATCTCTACTGTGATCCACTCTACTCTACCTCTACTGTACTCCACTGTAGTCTACCTCAACTATACTCCACTGTACTCTACCTCTACTGTGCTCCACTGTACTCTACCTCTAGTGTACTCCACTGTACTCTACCTCTACTCTGCTCTACTGTGCTCTACCTCTACTGTACTCCACTGTGCTCTACCTCTACTGTACTCCACTGTACTCTACCTCTACTGTGCTCCACTGTACTCTACCTCTACTGTACTCCACTGTACTCTACCTCTACTGTACTCCACTGTACTCTACCTCTACTGTACTCCACTGTACTCTACCTCTACTGTACTCCACTGTACTCTACCTCTACTCTGCTCTACTGTGCTCTACCTCTACTGTACTCCACTGTACTCTACCTCTACTGTACTCCACTGTACTCTACCTCTACTGTACTCCACTGTGCTCTACCTCTACTGTACTCCACTGTACTCTACCTCTACTGTGCTCCACTGTACTCTACGTCTACTGTACTCCACTGTACTCTACCTCTACTGTACTCCACTGTACTCTACCTCTACTGTACTCCACTGTACTCTACCTCTACTGTACTCCACTGTACTCTACCTCTACTGTACTCCACTGTGCTCTACCTCTACTGTACTCCACTGTACTCTACCTCTACTGTGCTCCACTGTACTCTACCTCTAGTGTACTCCACTGTACTCTACCTCTACTCTGCTCTACTGTGCTCTACCTCTACTGTACTCCACTGTACTCTACCTCTACTCTGCTCTACTGTACTCTATATCTACTGTACTCCACTGTAGTCTACCTCAACAATACTCCACTGTACTCTACCTCTACTGTGCTCCACTGTACTCTACCTCTACTGTGCTCCACTGTACTCTATCTCTACTGTACTCCACTGTACTCTACCTCTACTGTACTCCACTGTACTCTACCTCTACTGTACTCCACTGTATTCTACCTCTACTGTGCTCTACTGTACTCTACCTCTACTGTACTCCACTGTACTCTACCTCTACTGTACTCCACTGTACTCTACCTCTACTGTACTCCACTGTACTCTACCTCTACTGTACTCCACTGTGCTCTACCTCTACTGTACTCCACTGTACTCTACCTCTACTGTGCTCCACTGTACTCTACCTCTAGTGTACCCCACTGTACTCTACCTCTACTCTGCTCTACTGTGCTCTACCTCTACTGTACTCCACTGTACTCTACCTCTACTCTGCTCTACTGTACTCTATCTCTACTGTACTCCACTGTAGTCTACCTCAACAATACTCCACTTTACTCTACCTCTACTGTGCTCCACTGTACTCTACCTCTACTCTGCTCCACTGTACTCTATCTCTACTGTACTCCACTGTACTCTACCTCTACTGTACTCCACTGTATTCTACCTCTACTGTGCTCTACTGTACTCTACCTCTACTGTACTCCACTGTACTCTACCTCTACTGTACTGTACTGTACTCTACCTCTACTGTACTCCACTGTACTCTACCTCTACTGTACTCCACTGTACTCTACCTCTACTGTACTCCACTGTATTCTACCTCTACTGTGCTCTACTGTACTCTACCTCTACTGTACTCCACTGTACTCTACCTCTACTGTACTGTACTGTTCTCTACCTCTACTGTACTCTACTGTACTCCACCTCTACTGTACTCCACTGTACTCTACCTCTACTGTGCTCCAT
>JAROOI010000450.1:0-30005 GCA_030578255.1 Tiaroga cobitis | reverse complement strand
GGTGGAGTACAGTAGAGTACAGTAGTGGTAGAGAACAGTAGAGTACAGAAGAGGTAGAGTACAGTGGAGCACAGTAGAGGTAGAGTACAGTGGAGCACAGTAGAGGTAGAGTACAGTGGAGTACAGTGGAGCACAGTAGAGGTGGAGTACAGTAGAGTACAGTAGTGGTAGAGAACAGTAGAGTACAGAAGAGGTAGAGTACAGTGGAGCACAGTAGAGGTAGAGTACAGTGGAGCACAGTAGAGGTGGAATACGGTATAGCACAGTAGAGGTAGAGTACAGTGGAGTACAGTAGAGGTAGAGTACAGTGGAGTACAGCAGAGCACAGTAGAGGTGGAGTACAGTATAGTACAGTAGAGATAGAGTACAGTGGAGCACAGTAGAGGTAGAGTAAAGTGGAGTACAGTAGAGGTAGAGTAGAGTGGAGCACAGTAGAGGGTAGAGTACAGTGGAGTACAGCGGAGCACAGTAGAGGTAGAGTAGAGTGGAGTACAGTAGAGGTAGAGTATAGTGGAGCACAGTAGAGGTAGCGTACAGTGGAGCACAGTAGAGGTAGAGTACAGTGGAGTACAGCGGAGCACAGTAGAGGTAGAGTAGAGTGGAGTACAGTAGAGGCAGAGTACAGTGGAGCACAGTAGAGGTAGCGTACAGTGGAGTACAGTGGAGCACAGTAGAGGTGGAGTACAGTAGAGTACAGTAGAGATAGAGTACAGTGGAGCACAGTAGAGGTAGAGTAGAGTGGAGTAGAGTAGAGGTAGAGTACAGTGGAGCACAGTAGAGGTAGAGTACAGTGGAGTACAGTAGAGGTAGAGTACAGTGGAGCACTAGAGGTAGAGTACAGTGGAGTACAGCAGAGCACAGTAGAGGTGGAGTACAGTATAGTACAGTAGAGATAGAGTACAGTGGAGCACAGTAGAGGTAGAGTAAAGTGGAGTACAGTAGAGGTAGAGTACAGTGGAGCACAGTAGAGGGTAGAGTACAGTGGAGTACAGCGGAGCACAGTAGAGGTAGAGTAGAGTGGAGTACAGTAGAGGTAGAGTACAGTGGAGCACAGTAGAGGTAGAGTATAGTGGAGTACAGTGGAGCAGAGTAGAAGTAGAGTACAATGGAGTACAGTAGTGGTAGAGAACAGTGGAGTACAGCAGTGGTAGAAAACAGTGGAGTACAGTGGAGCACATTAGAGGTAGAGTATAGTAGAGTACAGTAGAGGTAGAGTACAGTGGAGCACAGTAGAGGTAGAGTACAGTGGAGTACAGTAGAGGTAGAGTACAGTGGAGCACAGTAGAGTTAGAGTAGAGTGGAGTACAGTAGAGGTAGAGTACAGTGGAGCACAGTAGAGGTAGCGTACAGTGGAGTACAGTAGAGGTAGAGTACAGTGGAGCACAGTAGAGGTAGCGTACCGTGGAGTACAGTAGAGGTAGAGTACAGTGGAGTACAGTAGAGGTAGAGTACAGTGGAGTACAGTGGATCACAGTAGAGGTGGAGTACAGTAGAGTACAGTAGAGGTAGAGAACATTAGAGTACAGAAGAGGTAGAGTACAGTGGAGCACAGTAGAGGTAGAGTACAGTGGAGCACAGTAGAGGTGGAGTACGGTATAGCACAGTAGAGGTAGAGTACAGTGGAGTACAGTAGAGGTAGAGTACAGTGGAGTACAACGGAGCACAGTAGAGGTGGAGTACAGTATAGTACAGTAGAGATAGAGTACAGTGGAGCACAGTAGAGGTAGAGTAAAGTGGAGTACAGTAGAGGTAGAGTACAGTGGAGCACAGTAGAGGGTAGAGTACAGTGGAGTACAGCGGAGCACAGTAGAGGTAGAGTAGAGTGGCGTACAGTAGAGGTAGAGTACAATGGAGCACAGTAGAGGTAGCGTACAGTGGAGTACAGTGGAGCAGAGTAGAGGTAGAGTACAGTGGAGTACAGCAGAGGTAGAGTACAGTGGAGTACAGCAGAGGTAGAGTACAGTGGAGTACAGTGGAGCACATTAGAGGTGGAGTACAGTAGAGTACAGTAGAGGTAGAGAACAGTAGAGTACAGTAGAGGTAGAGTACAGTAGAGTACAGTAGAGACAGAGTACAGTGGAGCACAGTAGAGGTAGAGTACAGTGGAGTACAGTAGAGGTAGAGTACAGTGGAGCACAGTAGAGGTAGCGTACAGTGGAGTACAGTAGAGGTAGAGTACAGTGGAGCACAGTAGAAGTAGAGTAGAGTGGAGTACAGTAGAGGTAGAGTACAGTGGAGCACAGTAGAGTTAGAGTAGAGTGGAGTACAGTAGAGGTAGAGTACAGTGGAGCACAGTAGAGGTAGAGTACAGTGGAGTACAGTAGAGGTAGAGTACAGTTGAGCACAGTAGAGGTAGAGTACAGTGGAGTACAGTAGAGGCAGAGTACAGTGGAGCACAGTAGAGGTAGAGTAGAGTGGAGTACAGTGGAGCACAGTAGATGTGGAGTACAGTAGAGTACAGTAGAGGTAGAGAACAGTAGAGTACAGTAGAGGTAGAGTACAGTGGAGTACAGTAGAGATAGAGTACAGTGGAGCACAGTAGAGATAGAGTAGAGTGGAGTAGAGTAGAGGTAGAGTACAGTGAAGCACAGTAGAGGTAGAGTACAGTGGAGCACATTAGAGATAGAGTACAGTGGAGTACAGCGGAGCACAGTAGAGGTGGAGTACAGTAGAGTACAGTAGAGATAGAGTACAGTGGAGCACAGTAGAGGTAGAGTAGAGTGGAGTACAGTAGAGGTAGAGTACAGTGGAGCACATTAGAGGTAGAGTACAGTGGAGTACAGTGGAGCACAGTAGAGGTGGAGTACAGTAGAGTACAGTAAAGGTAGAGAACAGTAGAGTACAGTAGAGGTAGAGTACAGTGGAGTAGAGTAGAGGTAGAGTACAGTGGAGCACAGTAGATGTAGAGTACAGTGGAGCACAGCAGAGGTAGAGTACAGTGGATCACAGTAGAGATAGAGTACAGTGGAGTACAGTGGAGCACAGTAGAGGTGGAGTACAGTAGAGTACAGTAGAGATAGAGTACAGTGGAGCATAGTAGAGGTAGAGTAGAGTGGAGTACAGTAGAGGTAGAGTACAGTGGAGCACATTAGAGGTAGAGTACAGTGGAGTACAGTAGAGGTAGAGTACAGTGGAGCAGAGTAGAGGTAGAGTACAGTGGAGTACAGTGGAGCACAGTAGAGGTGGAGTACAGTAGAGTACAGTAGAGGTAGAGTACAGTAGAGTACAGTAGAGGTAGAGTACAGAGGAGCACAGTAGAGGTAGAGTACAGTGGAGTACAAGAGGTAGAGTACAGTGGTGCACAGTAGAGGTAGAGTACAGTGGAGTACAGTGGAGCACAGTAGAGGTGGAGTACAGTAGAGTACAGTAGAGGTAGAGTACAGTAGAGTACAGTAGAGGTAGAGTACAGTGGAGCACAGTAGAGGTAGAGTACAGTGGAGTACAAGAGGTAGAGTACAGTGGTGCACAGTAGAGGTAGAGTACAGTGGAGTACAGTGGAGCAAAGTAGAGGTGGAGTACAGTAGAGTACAGTAGAGGTAGAGAACAGTAGAGTACAGTAGAGGTAGAGTAGAGTGGAGTAGAGTAGAGGTAGAGTACAATGGAGCACAGTAGAGGTAGAGTACAGTGGAGCACAGCAGAGGTAGAGTACAGTGGATCACAGTAGAGATAGAGTACAGTGGAGTACAGCGGAGCACAGTAGAGGTGGAGTACAGTAGAGTACTGTAGAGATAGAGTACAGTGGAGCACAGTAGAGGTTGAGTAGAGTGGAGTACAGTAGAGGTAGAGTACAGTGGAGCACAGTAGAGGTAGAGTACAGTGGAATACAGTGGAGCAAATTAGAGGTGGAGCACAGTAGAGTACAGTAGAGGTAGAGAACAGTAGAGTACAGTAGAGGTAGAGTACAGTGGAGCACAGTAGAGGTGGAGTACAGTAGAGATAGAGAACAGTAGAGTACAGTAGAGGTAGAGTACAGTGGAGTACAGTAGAGATAGAGTACAGTGGAGCACAGTAGAGATAGAGTAGAGTGGAGTAGAGTAGAGGTAGAGTACAGTGGAGCACAGTAGAGGTAGAGTACAGTGGAGCACAGCAGAGGTAGAGTACAGTGGATCACAGTAGAGATAGAGTACAGTGGAGTACAGCGGAGCACAGTAGAGGTGGAGTACAGTAGAGTACAGTAGAGATAGAGTACAGTGGAGCACAGTAGAGGTAGAGTAGAGTGGAGTACAGTAGAGGTAGAGTACAGTGGAGCACATTAGAGGTAGAGTACAGTGGAGTACAGTGGAGCACAGTAGAGGTGGAGTACAGTAGAGTACAGTAGAGGTAGAGAACAGTAGAGTACAGTAGAGGCAGAGTAGAGTTGAGTAGAGTAGAGGTAGAGTACAGTGGAGCACAGTAGAGGTAGAGTACAGTGGAGCACAGCAGAGGTAGAGTACAGTGGATCACAGTAGAGATAGAGTACAGTGGAGTACAGTGGAGCACAGTAGAGGTGGAGTACAGTAGAGTACAGTAGAGATAGAGTACAGTGGAGCACAGTAGAGGTAGAGTAGAGTGGAGTACAGTAGAGGTAGAGTACAGTGGAGCACATTAGAGGTAGAGTACAGTGGAGTACAGTAGAGGTAGAGTACAGTGGAGCAGAGTAGAGGTAGAGTACAGTGGAGTACAGTGGAGCACAGTAGAGGTGGAGTACAGTAGAGTACAGTAGAGGTAGAGTACAGTAGAGTACAGTAGAGGTAGAGTACAGTGGAGCACAGTAGAGGTAGAGTACAGTGGAGTACAAGATGTAGAGTACAGTGGTGCACAGTAGAGGTAGAGTACAGTGGAGTACAGTGGAGCAAAGTAGAGGTGGAGTACAGTAGAGTACAGTAGAGGTAGAGAACAGTAGAGTACAGTAGAGGTAGAGTACAGTGGAGTAGAGTAGAGGTAGAGTACAATGGAGCACAGTAGAGGTAGAGTACAGTGGAGCACAGCAGAGGTAGAGTACAGTGGATCACAGTAGAGATAGAGTACAGTGGAGTACAGCGGAGCACAGTAGAGGTGGAGTACAGTAGAGTACAGTAGAGATAGAGTACAGTGGAGCACAGTAGAGGTAGAGTAGAGTGGAGTACAGTAGAGGTAGAGTACAGTGGAGCACAGTAGAGGTAGAGTACAGTGGAGTACAGTAGAGGTAGAGTATAGTGGAGCACAGTAGAGGTAGAGTACAGTGGAGTAGAGTAGAGGTAGAGTACAGTGGAGCACAGTAGAGGTAGAGCACAGTGGAGTACAGTAGAGGTAGAGTACAGTGGAGCACAGTAGAGGTAGCGTACTTTGTAGTACAGTAGAGGTAGAGTACAGTGGAGCACAGTAGAGGTAGAGTACAGTGGAGTACAGCAGAGGTAGAGTACAGTGGAGCACAGTAGAGGTAGAGTACAGTGGAGTACAGCGGAGCACAGTAGAGGTAGAGTAGAGTGGAGTACAGTAGAGGTAGAGTACAGTGGAGCACAGTAGAGGTGGAGTACAGTAGAGTACAGTAGAGATAGAGTACAGTGGAGCACAGTAGAGGTAGAGTAGAGTGGAGTACAGTAGAGGTAGAGTTCAGTGGAGCACAGTAGAGGTAGAGTACAGTGGAGTACAGTAGAGGTAGAGTACAGTGGAGCACAGTAGAGGTAGAGTACAGTGGAGTACAGTGGAGCACAGTAGAGGTGGAGTACAGTAGAGTACAGTAGTGGTAGAGAACAGTAGAGTACAGAAGAGGTAGAGTACAGTGGAGCACAGTAGAGGTAGAGTACAGTGGAGCACAGTAGAGGTAGAGTACAGTGGAGTACAGTGGAGCACAGTAGAGGTGGAGTACAGTAGAGTACAGTAGTGGTAGAGAACAGTAGAGTACAGAAGAGGTAGAGTACAGTGGAGCACAGTAGAGGTAGAGTACAGTGGAGCACAGTAGAGGTGGAATACGGTATAGCACAGTAGAGGTAGAGTACAGTGGAGTACAGTAGAGGTAGAGTACAGTGGAGTACAGCAGAGCACAGTAGAGGTGGAGTACAGTATAGTACAGTAGAGATAGAGTACAGTGGAGCACAGTAGAGGTAGAGTAAAGTGGAGTACAGTAGAGGTAGAGTAGAGTGGAGCACAGTAGAGGGTAGAGTACAGTGGAGTACAGCGGAGCACAGTAGAGGTAGAGTAGAGTGGAGTACAGTAGAGGTAGAGTATAGTGGAGCACAGTAGAGGTAGCGTACAGTGGAGCACAGTAGAGGTAGAGTACAGTGGAGTACAGCGGAGCACAGTAGAGGTAGAGTAGAGTGGAGTACAGTAGAGGCAGAGTACAGTGGAGCACAGTAGAGGTAGCGTACAGTGGAGTACAGTGGAGCACAGTAGAGGTGGAGTACAGTAGAGTACAGTAGAGATAGAGTACAGTGGAGCACAGTAGAGGTAGAGTAGAGTGGAGTAGAGTAGAGGTAGAGTACAGTGGAGCACAGTAGAGGTAGAGTACAGTGGAGTACAGTAGAGGTAGAGTACAGTGGAGCACTAGAGGTAGAGTACAGTGGAGTACAGCAGAGCACAGTAGAGGTGGAGTACAGTATAGTACAGTAGAGATAGAGTACAGTGGAGCACAGTAGAGGTAGAGTAAAGTGGAGTACAGTAGAGGTAGAGTACAGTGGAGCACAGTAGAGGGTAGAGTACAGTGGAGTACAGCGGAGCACAGTAGAGGTAGAGTAGAGTGGAGTACAGTAGAGGTAGAGTACAGTGGAGCACAGTAGAGGTAGAGTATAGTGGAGTACAGTGGAGCAGAGTAGAAGTAGAGTACAATGGAGTACAGTAGTGGTAGAGAACAGTGGAGTACAGCAGTGGTAGAAAACAGTGGAGTACAGTGGAGCACATTAGAGGTAGAGTATAGTAGAGTACAGTAGAGGTAGAGTACAGTGGAGCACAGTAGAGGTAGAGTACAGTGGAGTACAGTAGAGGTAGAGTACAGTGGAGCACAGTAGAGTTAGAGTAGAGTGGAGTACAGTAGAGGTAGAGTACAGTGCAGCACAGTAGAGGTAGCGTACAGTGGAGTACAGTAGAGGTAGAGTACAGTGGAGCACAGTAGAGGTAGCGTACCGTGGAGTACAGTAGAGGTAGAGTACAGTGGAGTACAGTAGAGGTAGAGTACAGTGGAGTACAGTGGATCACAGTAGAGGTGGAGTACAGTAGAGTACAGTAGAGGTAGAGAACATTAGAGTACAGAAGAGGTAGAGTACAGTGGAGCACAGTAGAGGTAGAGTACAGTGGAGCACAGTAGAGGTGGAGTACGGTATAGCACAGTAGAGGTAGAGTACAGTGGAGTACAGTAGAGGTAGAGTACAGTGGAGTACAACGGAGCACAGTAGAGGTGGAGTACAGTATATTACAGTAGAGATAGAGTACAGTGGAGCACAGTAGAGGTAGAGTAAAGTGGAGTACAGTAGAGGTAGAGTACAGTGGAGCACAGTAGAGGGTAGAGTACAGTGGAGTACAGCGGAGCACAGTAGAGGTAGAGTAGAGTGGCGTACAGTAGAGGTAGAGTACAATGGAGCACAGTAGAGGTAGCGTACAGTGGAGTACAGTGGAGCACAGTAGAGGTAGAGTACAGTGGAGTACAGTAGAGGTAGAGTACAGTGGAGCACAGTAGAGGTAGCGTACAGTGGAGTACAGTAGAGGTAGAGTACAGTGGAGCACAGTAGAAGTAGAGTAGAGTGGAGTACAGTAGAGGTAGAGTACAGTGGAGCACAGTAGAGTTAGAGTAGAGTGGAGTACAGTAGAGGTAGAGTACAGTGGAGCACAGTAGAGGTAGAGTACAGTGGAGTACAGTAGAGGTAGAGTACAGTTGAGCACAGTAGAGGTAGAGTACAGTGGAGTACAGTAGAGGCAGAGTACAGTGGAGCACAGTAGAGGTAGAGTAGAGTGGAGTACAGTGGAGCACAGTAGATGTGGAGTACAGTAGAGTACAGTAGAGGTAGAGAACAGTAGAGTACAGTAGAGGTAGAGTACAGTGGAGTACAGTAGAGATAGAGTACAGTGGAGCACAGTAGAGATAGAGTAGAGTGGAGTAGAGTAGAGGTAGAGTACAGTGAAGCACAGTAGAGGTAGAGTACAGTGGAGCACATTAGAGATAGAGTACAGTGGAGTACAGCGGAGCACAGTAGAGGTGGAGTACAGTAGAGTACAGTAGAGATAGAGTACAGTGGAGCACAGTAGAGGTAGAGTAGAGTGGAGTACAGTAGAGGTAGAGTACAGTGGAGCACATTAGAGGTAGAGTACAGTGGAGTACAGTGGAGCACAGTAGAGGTGGAGTACAGTAGAGTACAGTAAAGGTAGAGAACAGTAGAGTACAGTAGAGGTAGAGTACAGTGGAGTAGAGTAGAGGTAGAGTACAGTGGAGCACAGTAGATGTAGAGTACAGTGGAGCACAGCAGAGGTAGAGTACAGTGGATCACAGTAGAGATAGAGTACAGTGGAGTACAGTGGAGCACAGTAGAGGTGGAGTACAGTAGAGTACAGTAGAGATAGAGTACAGTGGAGCATAGTAGAGGTAGAGTAGAGTGGAGTACAGTAGAGGTAGAGTACAGTGGAGCACATTAGAGGTAGAGTACAGTGGAGTACAGTAGAGGTAGAGTACAGTGGAGCAGAGTAGAGGTAGAGTACAGTGGAGTACAGTGGAGCACAGTAGAGGTGGAGTACAGTAGAGTACAGTAGAGGTAGAGTACAGTAGAGTACAGTAGAGGTAGAGTACAGAGGAGCACAGTAGAGGTAGAGTACAGTGGAGTACAAGAGGTAGAGTACAGTGGTGCACAGTAGAGGTAGAGTACAGTGGAGTACAGTGGAGCACAGTAGAGGTGGAGTACAGTAGAGTACAGTAGAGGTAGAGTACAGTAGAGTACAGTAGAGGTAGAGTACAGTGGAGCACAGTAGAGGTAGAGTACAGTGGAGTACAAGAGGTAGAGTACAGTGGTGCACAGTAGAGGTAGAGTACAGTGGAGTACAGTGGAGCAAAGTAGAGGTGGAGTACAGTAGAGTACAGTAGAGGTAGAGAACAGTAGAGTACAGTAGAGGTAGAGTAGAGTGGAGTAGAGTAGAGGTAGAGTACAATGGAGCACAGTAGAGGTAGAGTACAGTGGAGCACAGCAGAGGTAGAGTACAGTGGATCACAGTAGAGATAGAGTACAGTGGAGTACAGCGGAGCACAGTAGAGGTGGAGTACAGTAGAGTACTGTAGAGATAGAGTACAGTGGAGCACAGTAGAGGTTGAGTAGAGTGGAGTACAGTAGAGGTAGAGTACAGTGGAGCACAGTAGAGGTAGAGTACAGTGGAGTAGAGTAGAGGTAGAGTACAGTGGAGCACAGTAGAGGTAGAGCACAGTGGAGTACAGTAGAGGTAGAGTACAGTGGAGCAGAGTAGAGGTAGCGTACTTTGTAGTACAGTAGAGGTAGAGTACAGTGGAGCACAGTAGAGGTAGAGTACAGTGGAGTACAGCAGAGGTAGAGTACAGTGGAGCACAGTAGAGGTTGAGTAGAGTGGAGTACAGTAGAGGTAGAGTATAGTGGAGCACAGTAGAGGTAGAGTACAGTGGAGTAGAGTAGAGGTAGAGTACAGTGGAGCACAGTAGAGGTAGAGCACAGTGGAGTACAGTAGAGGTAGAGTACAGTGGAGCAGAGTAGAGGTAGCGTACTTTGTAGTACAGTAGAGGTAGAGTACAGTGGAGCACAGTAGAGGTAGAGTACAGAGGAGTACAGCAGAGGTAGAGTACAGTGGAGCACAGTAGAGGTAGAGTACAGTGGAGTACAGCGGAGCACACTAGAGGTAGAGTAGAGTGGAGTACAGTAGAGGTAGAGTACAGTGGAGCACAGTAGAGGTAGCGTACAGTGGAGTACAGTGGAGCACAGTAGAGGTGGAGTACAGTAGAGTACAGTAGAGATAGAGTACAGTGGAGCACAGTAGAGGTAGAGTAGAGTGGAGTACACTAGAGGTAGAGTTCAGTGGAGCACAGTAGAGGTAGAGTACAGTGGAGTACAGTAGAGGTAGAGTACAGTGGAGCACAGTAGAGGTAGAGTACAGTGGAGTACAGTGGAGCATAGTAGAGGTGGAGCACAGTAGAGTACAGTAGTGGTAGAGAACAGTAGAGTACAGAAGAGGTAGAGTACAGTGGAGCACAGTAGAGGTAGAGTACAGTGGAGCACAGTAGAGATAGAGTACAGTGGAGTACAGTGGAGCACAGTAGAGGTGGAGTACAGTAGACTACAGTAGTGGTAGAGAACAGTAGAGTACAGAAGAGGTAGAGTACAGTGGAGCACAGTAGAGGTAGAGTACAGTGGAGCACAGTAGAGGTGGAGTACGGTATAGCACAGTAGAGGTAGAGTACAGTGGAGTACAGTAGAGGTAGAGTACAGTGGAGTACAGCAGAGCACAGTAGAGGTGGAGTACAGTATAGTACAGTAGAGATAGAGTACAGTGGAGCACAGTAGAGTTAGAGTAAAGTGGAGTACAGTAGAGGTAGAGTAGAGTGGAGCACAGTAGAGGGTAGAGTACAGTGGAGTACAGCGGAGCACAGTAGAGGTAGAGTAGAGTGGAGTACAGTAGAGGTAGAGTACAGTGGAGCACAGTAGAGGTAGCGTACAGCGGAGCACAGTAGAGGTAGAGTACAGTGGAGTACAGCGGAGCACAGTAGAGGTAGAGTAGAGTGGAGTACAGTAGAGGCAGAGTACAGTGGAGCACAGTAGAGGTAGCGTACAGTGGAGTACAGTGGAGCACAGTAGAGGTGGAGTACAGTAGAGTACAGTAGAGATAGAGTACAGTGGAGCACAGTAGAGGTAGAGTAGAGTGGAGTAGAGTAGAGGTAGAGTACAGTGGAGCACAGTAGAGGTAGAGTACAGTTGAGTACAGTAGAGGTAGAGTACAGTGAAGCACTTGAGGGAGAGTACAGTGGAGTACAGCAGAGCACAGTAGAGTTGGAGTACAGTATAGTACAGTAGAGATAGAGTACAGTGGAGCACAGTAGAGGTAGAGTAAAGTGGAGTACAGTAGAGGTAGAGTACAGTGGAGCACAGTAGAGGGTAGAGTACAGTGGAGTACAGCGGAGCACAGTAGAGGTAGAGTAGAGTGGAGTACAGTAGAGGTAGAGTACAGTTGAGCACAGTAGAGGTAGAGTACACTGGAGTAGAGTGGAGCAGAGTAGAGGTAGAGTACAATGGAGTACAGTAGTGGTAGAGTAGAGTGGAGTACAGCAGAGGTAGAGAACAGTGGAGTACAGTGGAGCACATTAGAGGTAGAGTATAGTAGAGTACAGTAGAGGTAGAGTACAGTGGAGCACAGTAGAGGTAGAGTACAGTGGAGCACAGTAGAGGTAGAGTACAGTGGAGTACAGTAGAGGTAGAGTACAGTGGAGCACAGTAGAGTTAGAGTAGAGTGGAGTACAGTAGAGGTAGAGTACAGTGGAGCACAGTAGAGGTAGCGTACAGTGGAGTACAGTAGAGGTAGAGTACAGTGGACCACAGTAGAGGTAGCGTACCGTGGAGTACAGTAGAGGTAGAGTACAGTGGAGTACAGTAGAGGTAGAGTACAGTGGAGTACAGTGGATCACAGTAGAGGTGGAGTACAGTAGAGTACAGTAGAGGTAGAGAACAGTAGAGTACAGAAGAGGTAGAGTACAGTGGAGCACAGTAGAGGTAGAGTACAGTGGAGCACAGTAGAGGTGGAGTACGGTATAGCACAGTAGAGGTAAAGTACAGTGGAGTACAGTAGAGGTAGAGTACAGTGGAGTACAAATGAGCACAGTAGAGGTGGAGTACAGTATAGTACAGTAGAGATAGAGTACAGTGGAGCACAGTAGAGGTAGAGTAAAGTGGAGTACAGTAGAGGTAGAGTACAGTGGAGCACAGTAGAGGGTAGAGTACAGTGGAGTACAGTGGAGCACAGTAGAGGTAGAGTAGAGTGGCGTACAGTAGAGGTAGAGTACAATGGAGCACAGTAGAGGTAGCGTACAGTGGAGTACAGTGGAGCAGAGTAGAGGTAGAGTACAGTGGAGTACAGCAGAGGTAGAGTACAGTGGAGTACAGCAGAGGTAGAGTACAGTGGAGTACAGTGGAGCACATTAGAGGTGGAGTACAGTAGAGTACAGTAGAGGTAGAGAACAGTAGAGTACAGTAGAGGTAGAGTACAGTGGAGTACAGTAGAGACAGAGTACAGTGGAGCACAGTAGAGGTAGAGTACAGTGGAGTACAGTAGAGGTAGAGTACAGTGGAGCACAGTAGAGGTAGCGTACAGTGGAGTACAGTAGAGGTAGAGTACAGTGGAGCACAGTAGAGGTAGAGTAGAGTGGAGTACAGTAGAGGTAGAGTAAAGTGGAGCACAGTAGAGTTAGAGTAGAGTGGAGTACAGTAGAGGTAGAGAACAGTGGAGTACAGTGGAGCACATTAGAGGTAGAGTATAGTAGAGTACAGTAGAGGTAGAGTACAGTGGAGCACAGTAGAGGTAGAGTACAGTGGAGCACAGTAGAGGTAGAGTACAGTGGAGTACAGTAGAGGTAGAGTACAGTGGAGCACAGTAGAGTTAGAGTAGAGTGGAGTACAGTAGAGGTAGAGTACAGTGGAGTAGAGAAGAGGTAGAGTAGAGTGGAGTACAGCAGAGGTAGAGAACAGTGGAGTACAGTGGAGCACATTAGAGGTAGAGTATAGTAGAGTACAGTAGAGGTAGAGTACAGTGGAGCACAGTAGAGGTAGAGTACAGTGGAGCACAGTAGAGGTAGAGTACAGTGGAGTACAGTAGAGGTAGAGTACAGTGGAGCACAGTAGAGTTAGAGTAGAGTGGAGTACAGTAGAGGTAGAGTACAGTGGAGCACAGTAGAGGTAGCGTACAGTGGAGTACAGTAGAGGTAGAGTACAGTGGAGCACAGTAGAGGTAGCGTACCGTGGAGTACAGTAGAGGTAGAGTACAGTGGAGTACAGTAGAGGTAGAGTACAGTGGAGTACAGTGGATCACAGTAGAGGTGGAGTACAGTAGAGTACAGTAGAGGTAGAGAACAGTAGAGTACAGAAGAGGTAGAGTACAGTGGAGCACAGTAGAGGTAGAGTACAGTGGAGCACAGTAGAGGTGGAGTACGGTATAGCACAGTAGAGGTAGAGTACAGTGGAGTACAGTAGAGGTAGAGTACAGTGGAGTACAACTGAGCACAGTAGAGGTGGAGTACAGTATAGTACAGTAGAGATAGAGTACAGTGGAGCACAGTAGAGGTAGAGTAAAGTGGAGTACAGTGGAGCACAGTAGAGGTAGAGTAGAGTGGCGTACAGTAGAGGTAGAGTACAATGGAGCACAGTAGAGGTAGCGTACAGTGGAGTACAGTGGAGCAGAGTAGAGGTAGAGTACATTGGAGTAGAGCAGAGGTAGAGTACAGTGGAGTACAGCAGAGGTAGAGTACAGTGGAGTACAGTGGAGCACATTAGAGGTGGAGTACAGTAGAGTACAGTAGAGGTAGAGAACAGTAGAGTACAGTAGAGGTAGAGTACAGTGGAGTACAGTAGAGACAGAGTACAGTGGAGCACAGTAGAGGTAGAGTACAGTGGAGTACAGTAGAGGTAGAGTACAGTGGAGCACAGTAGAGGTAGCGTACAGTGGAGTACAGTAGAGGTAGAGTACAGTGGAGCACAGTAGAGGTAGAGTAGAGTGGAGTACAGTAGAGGTAGAGTAAAGTGGAGCACAGTAGAGTTAGAGTAGAGTGGAGTACAGTAGAGGTAGAGTACAGTGGAGCACAGTAGAGGTAGCGTACAGTGGAGTACAGTAGAGGTAGAGTACAGTGGAGTAGAGAAGAGGTAGAGTAGAGTGGAGTACAGTAGAGGTAGAGTACAGTGGAGTAGAGAAGAGGTAGAGTAGAGTGGAGTACAGTAGAGGTAGAGTACAGTGGAGCACAGTAGAGTTAGAGTAGAGTGGAGTACAGTAGAGGTAGAGTACAGTGGAGCACAGTAGAGGTAGAGTACAGTGGAGTACAGTAGAGGTAGAGTACAGTGGAGCACAGTAGAGGTAGAGTACAGTGGAGTACAGTGAAGCACAGTAGAGGTAGAGTACATTGGAGTACAGTAGAGATAGAGTACAATGGAGCACAGTAGAGATAGACTAGAGTGGAGTACAGTAGAGGTAGAGTACAGTGGAGCACAGTAGAGGTAGAGTACAGTGGAGTACAGTGGAGCACAGTAGAGGTGGAGTACAGTAGAGTACAGTAGAGATAGAATACAGTGGAGCACAGTAGAGGTAGAGTAGAGTGGAGTAGAGTAGAGGTAGAGTACAGTGGAGCACAGTAGAGGTAGAGTACAGTTGAGTACAGTAGAGGTAGAGTACAGTGAAGCACTAGAGGGAGAGTACAGTGGAGTACAGCAGAGCACAGTAGAGTTGGAGTACAGTATAGTACAGTAGAGATAGAGTACAGTGGAGCACAGTAGAGGTAGAGTAAAGTGGAGTACAGTAGAGGTAGAGTACAGTGGAGCACAGTAGAGGGTAGAGTACAGTGGAGTACAGCGGAGCACAGTAGAGGTAGAGTAGAGTGGAGTACAGTAGAGGTAGAGTACAGTTGAGCACAGTAGAGGTAGAGTACAGTGGAGTAGAGTGGAGCAGAGTAGAGGTAGAGTACAATGGAGTACAGTAGTGGTAGAGTAGAGTGGAGTACAGCAGAGGTAGAGAACAGTGGAGTACAGTGGAGCACATTAGAGGTAGAGTATAGTAGAGTACAGTAGAGGTAGAGTACAGTGGAGCACAGCAGAGGTAGAGTACAGTGGATCACAGTAGAGATAGAGTACAGTGGAGTACAGTGGAGCACAGTAGAGGTGGAGTACAGTAGAGTACAGTAGAGATAGAGTACAGTGGAGCATAGTAGAGGTAGAGTAGAGTGGAGTACAGTAGAGGTAGAGTACAGTGGAGCACATTAGAGGTAGAGTACAGTGGAGTACAGTAGAGGTAGAGTACAGTGGAGCAGAGTAGAGGTAGAGTACAGTGGAGTACAGTGGAGCACAGTAGAGGTGGAGTACAGTAGAGTACAGTAGAGGTAGAGTACAGTAGAGTACAGTAGAGGTAGAGTACAGAGGAGCACAGTAGAGGTAGAGTACAGTGGAGTACAAGAGGTAGAGTACAGTGGTGCACAGTAGAGGTAGAGTACAGTGGAGTACAGTGGAGCACAGTAGAGGTGGAGTACAGTAGAGTACAGTAGAGGTAGAGTACAGTAGAGTACAGTAGAGGTAGAGTACAGTGGAGCACAGTAGAGGTAGAGTACAGTGGAGTACAAGAGGTAGAGTACAGTGGTGCACAGTAGAGGTAGAGTACAGTGGAGTACAGTGGAGCAAAGTAGAGGTGGAGTACAGTAGAGTACAGTAGAGGTAGAGAACAGTAGAGTACAGTAGAGGTAGAGTAGAGTGGAGTAGAGTAGAGGTAGAGTACAATGGAGCACAGTAGAGGTAGAGTACAGTGGAGCACAGCAGAGGTAGAGTACAGTGGATCACAGTAGAGATAGAGTACAGTGGAGTACAGCGGAGCACAGTAGAGGTGGAGTACAGTAGAGTACTGTAGAGATAGAGTACAGTGGAGCACAGTAGAGGTTGAGTAGAGTGGAGTACAGTAGAGGTAGAGTACAGTGGAGCACAGTAGAGGTAGAGTACAGTGGAGTAGAGTAGAGGTAGAGTACAGTGGAGCACAGTAGAGGTAGAGCACAGTGGAGTACAGTAGAGGTAGAGTACAGTGGAGCAGAGTAGAGGTAGCGTACTTTGTAGTACAGTAGAGGTAGAGTACAGTGGAGCACAGTAGAGGTAGAGTACAGTGGAGTACAGCAGAGGTAGAGTACAGTGGAGCACAGTAGAGGTTGAGTAGAGTGGAGTACAGTAGAGGTAGAGTATAGTGGAGCACAGTAGAGGTAGAGTACAGTGGAGTAGAGTAGAGGTAGAGTACAGTGGAGCACAGTAGAGGTAGAGCACAGTGGAGTACAGTAGAGGTAGAGTACAGTGGAGCAGAGTAGAGGTAGCGTACTTTGTAGTACAGTAGAGGTAGAGTACAGTGGAGCACAGTAGAGGTAGAGTACAGAGGAGTACAGCAGAGGTAGAGTACAGTGGAGCACAGTAGAGGTAGAGTACAGTGGAGTACAGCGGAGCACACTAGAGGTAGAGTAGAGTGGAGTACAGTAGAGGTAGAGTACAGTGGAGCACAGTAGAGGTAGCGTACAGTGGAGTACAGTGGAGCACAGTAGAGGTGGAGTACAGTAGAGTACAGTAGAGATAGAGTACAGTGGAGCACAGTAGAGGTAGAGTAGAGTGGAGTACACTAGAGGTAGAGTTCAGTGGAGCACAGTAGAGGTAGAGTACAGTGGAGTACAGTAGAGGTAGAGTACAGTGGAGCACAGTAGAGGTAGAGTACAGTGGAGTACAGTGGAGCATAGTAGAGGTGGAGTACAGTAGAGTACAGTAGAGGTAGAGTACAGTAGAGTACAGTAGAGGTAGAGTACAGAGGAGCACAGTAGAGGTAGAGTACAGTGGAGTACAAGAGGTAGAGTACAGTGGTGCACAGTAGAGGTAGAGTACAGTGGAGTACAGTGGAGCACAGTAGAGGTGGAGTACAGTAGAGTACAGTAGAGGTAGAGTACAGTAGAGTACAGTAGAGGTAGAGTACAGTGGAGCACAGTAGAGGTAGAGTACAGTGGAGTACAAGAGGTAGAGTACAGTGGAGCACAGTAGAGTTAGAGTAGAGTGGAGTACAGTAGAGGTAGAGTACAGTGGAGCACAGTAGAGGTAGCGTACAGTGGAGTACAGTAGAGGTAGAGTACAGTGGAGCACAGTAGAGGTAGCGTACCGTGGAGTACAGTAGAGGTAGAGTACAGTGGAGTACAGTAGAGGTAGAGTACAGTGGAGTACAGTGGATCACAGTAGAGGTGGAGTACAGTAGAGTACAGTAGAGGTAGAGAACAGTAGAGTACAGAAGAGGTAGAGTACAGTGGAGCACAGTAGAGGTAGAGTACAGTGGAGCACAGTAGAGGTGGAGTATGGTATAGCACAGTAGAGGTAAAGTACAGTGGAGTACAGTAGAGGTAGAGTACAGTGGAGCACAGTAGAGGTAGAGTAGAGTGGAGTACAGTAGAGGTAGAGTAAAGTGGAGCACAGTAGAGTTAGAGTAGAGTGGAGTACAGTAGAGGTAGAGAACAGTGGAGTACAGTGGAGCACATTAGAGGTAGAGTATAGTAGAGTACAGTAGAGGTAGAGTACAGTGGAGCACAGTAGAGGTAGAGTACAGTGGAGTACAGTAGAGGTAGAGTACAGTGGAGCACAGTAGAGTTAGAGTAGAGTGGAGTACAGTAGAGGTAGAGTACACTGGAGTAGAGAAGAGGTAGAGTAGAGTGGAGTACAGCAGAGGTAGAGAACAGTGGAGTACAGTGGAGCACATTAGAGGTAGAGTATAGTAGAGTACAGTAGAGGTAGAGTACAGTGGAGCACAGTAGAGGTAGAGTACAGTGGAGCACAGTAGAGGTAGAGTACAGTGGAGTACAGTAGAGGTAGAGTACAGTGGAGCACAGTAGAGTTAGAGTAGAGTGGAGTACAGTAGAGGTAGAGTACAGTGGAGCACAGTAGAGGTAGCGTACAGTGGAGTACAGTAGAGGTAGAGTACAGTGGAGCACAGTAGAGGTAGCGTACCGTGGAGTACAGTAGAGGTAGAGTACAGTGGAGTACAGTAGAGGTAGAGTACAGTGGAGTACAGTGGATCACAGTAGAGGTGGAGTACAGTAGAGGTAGAGAACAGTAGAGTACAGAAGAGGTAGAGTACAGTGGAGCACAGTAGAGGTAGAGTACAGTGGAGCACAGTAGAGGTGGAGTACGGTATAGCACAGTAGAGGTAGAGTACAGTGGAGTACAGTAGAGGTAGAGTACAGTGGAGTACAACTGAGCACAGTAGAGGTGGAGTACAGTATAGTACAGTAGAGATAGAGTACAGTGGAGCACAGTAGAGGTAGAGTAAAGTGGAGTACAGTAGAGGTAGAGTACAGTGGAGCACAGTAGAGGGTAGAGTACAGTGGAGTACAGTGGAGCACAGTAGAGGTAGAGTAGAGTGGCGTACAGTAGAGGTAGAGTACAATGGAGCACAGTAGAGGTAGCGTACAGTGGAGTACAGTGGAGCAGAGTAGAGGTAGAGTACAGTGGAGTACAGCAGAGGTAGAGTACAGTGGAGTACAGCAGAGGTAGAGTACAGTGGAGTACAGTGGAGCACATTAGAGGTGGAGTACAGTAGAGTACAGTAGAGGTAGAGAACAGTAGAGTACAGTAGAGGTAGAGTACAGTGGAGTACAGTAGAGACAGAGTACAGTGGAGCACAGTAGAGGTAGAGTACAGTGGAGTACAGTAGAGGTAGAGTACAGTGGAGCACAGTAGAGGTAGCGTACAGTGGAGTACAGTAGAGGTAGAGTACAGTGGAGCACAGTAGAGGTAGAGTAGAGTGGAGTACAGTAGAGGTAGAGTAAAGTGGAGCACAGTAGAGTTAGAGTAGAGTGGAGTACAGTGGAGGTAGAGTACAGTGGAGCACAGTAGAGGTAGCGTACAGTGGAGTACAGTAGAGGTAGAGTACAGTTGAGTAGAGAAGAGGTAGAGTAGAGTGGAGTACAGTAGAGGTAGAGTACAGTGGAGTAGAGAAGAGGTAGAGTAGGGTGGAGTACAGTAGAGGTAGAGTACAGTGGAGCACAGTAGAGTTAGAGTAGAGTGGAGTACAGTAGAGGTAGAGTACAGTGGAGCACAGTAGAGGTAGAGTACAGTGGAGTACAGTAGAGGTAGAGTACAGTGGAGCACAGTAGAGGTAGAGTACAGTGGAGTACAGTGAAGCACAGTAGAGGTAGAGTACATTGGAGTACAGTAGAGATAGAGTACAATGGAGCACAGTAGAGATAGACTAGAGTGGAGTACAGTAGAGGTAGAGTACAGTGGAGCACAGTAGAGGTAGAGTACAGTGGAGTACAGTGGAGCACAGTAGAGGTGGAGTACAGTAGAGTACAGTGGAGGTAGAGAACAGTGGAGCACAGTAGAGGTAGAGTACAGTGGAGCACAGTAGAGGTAGAGTACAGTGGAGCACAGTAGAGGTAGAGTACAGTGGAGTACAGCGGAGCACAATAGAGGTGGAGTACAGTAGAGTACAGTAGAGATAGAGTACAGTGGAGCACAGTAGAGGTAGTGTAGAGTGGAGTACAGTAGAGGTAGAGTATAGTGGAGCACAGTAGAGGTAGCGCACAGTGGAGTACAGTAGAGGTAGAGTACAGTGGATTACAGTAGAGGTAGAGTACAGTGCAGTACAGTAGAGGTAGAGTACAGTGGAGTACAGTGGAGTACAGTAGAGGTAGAGTACAGTGGAGTACAGTAGAGGTAGAGTACAGTTGAGCACAGTAGAGGTAGAGTACAGTGGAGTACAGTAGAGGCAGAGTACAGTGGAGCACAGTAGAGGTAGAGTAGAGTGGAGTACAGTGGAGCACAGTAGAGGTGGAGTACAGTAGAGTAAAGTAGAGGTAGAGAACAGTAGAGTACATTAGAGGTAGAGTACAGTGGAGTACAGTAGAGATAGAGTACAGTGGAGCACAGTAGAGATAGAGTACAGCGGAGTAGAGTAGAGGTAGAGTACAGTGGAGCATAGTAGAGGTAGAGTACAGTGGAGCACAGCAGAGGTAGAGTACAGTGGATCAGAGTAGAGATAGAGTACAGTGGAGTACAGTGGAGCACAGTAGAGGTAGAGTACAGTGGAGTACAGTGAAGCACAGTAGAGGTAGAGTTCGTTGGAGTACAGTAGAGGTAGAGTACAGTAGAGGTAGAGTACAGTGGAGCACAGTAGAGGTAGAGTACAGTGGAGTACAGTGGAGCACAGTAGAGGTGGAGTACAGTGGAGTACAGTAGAGGTAGAGTACAGTGGAGCACAGTAGAGGTAGAGTACAGTGGAGCACAGTATAGGTAGAGTTGAGTACAGCGGAGCACAGTAGAGGTAGAGTACAGTGGAGTACAGTAGAGGTAGAGTACAGTGGAGCACAGTAGAGGTAGAGTACAGTGGAGCACAGTAGAGGTAGAGTACAGTGGAGTACAGTAGAGGTAGAATACAGTGGAGCACAGTAGAGGTAGAGTACAGTGTAGTACAGTGGAGCACAGTAGAGGTGGAGTACAATAGAGTACAGTAGAGGTAGAGAACAGTAGAGTACAGTAGAGGTAGAGTACGGTGGAGTAGAGTAGAGGTAGAGTACAGTGGAGCACAGTAGAGGTAGAGTACAGTGGAGCACAGCAGAGGTAGAGTACAGTGGATCAAAGTAGATATAGAGTACAGTGGAGTACAGTGGAGCACAGTAGAGGTACAGTACAGTAGAGTACATTGAAGGACAGTAGAGGTAGAGTTCGGTGGAGTACAGTAGAGGTAGAGTAGAGTGGAGTACAGTAGCGGTAGAGTACAGTGGAGTACAGTGGAGCGCATTAGAGGTGGAGTACAGTAGAGTACAGTAGAGGTAGAGTACAGTGGAGTACAGTAGAGGTAGAGTACAGTGGAGTACAGTAGAGGTTGAGTACAGAGGAGCACAGTAGAGGTAGAGTACAGTGGAGTACAGCGAAGCACAGTAGAGGTAGAATAGAGTGGAGTACAGTAGAGGTAGAGTAGTGTGGAGCACAGTAGAGGTAGAGTACAGTGGAGTACAGTGGAGCAGAGTAGAGGTAGAGTACAATGGAGTACAGTAGTGGTAGAGTACAGTGGAGTACAGCAGAGGTAGAGAACAGTGGAGTACAGTGGAGCACATTAGAGGTAGAGTATAGTAGAGTACAGTAGAGGTAGAGTACAGTGGAGCACAGTAGAGGTAGAGTACAGTGGAGTACAGTAGAGGTAGAGTACAGTGGAGCACAGTAGAGTTAGAGTAGAGTGGAGTACAGTAGAGGTAGAGTACAGTGGATTACAGTAGAGGTAGAGTACAGTGCAGTACAGTAGAGGTAGAGTACAGTGGAGCATAATAGATGTAGAGTACAGTGGAGTACAGCGGAGCACAGTAGAGGTAGAATAGAGTGGAGTACAGTAGAGGTAGAGTAGTGTGGAGCACAGTATAGGTAGCGCACAGTGGAGTACAGTGGAGCACAGTAGAGGTAGAGTACAGTGGAGTACAGTAGAGGTAGAGTACAGTGGAGTACAGTAGAGGTAGAGTACAGTGGAATACAGTGGAGCACATTAGAGGTGGAGTACAGTACAGTACAGTAGAGGTAGAGTACAGTGGAGTACAGTAGAGGTAGAGTACAGTGGAGTACAGTAGAGGTAGAGTACAGTTGAGCACAGAAGAGGTAGAGTACAGTGGAGTACAGTAGAGGCAGAGTACAGTGTAGCACAGTAGAGGTAGAGTAGAGTGGAGTACAGTGGAGCACAGTAGAGGTGGAGTACAGTAGAGTAAAGTAGAGGTAGAGAACAGTAAAGTACAGTAGAGGTAGAGTACAGTGGAGTACAGTAGAGATAGAGTACAGTGGAGCACAGTAGAGATAGAGTACAGCGGAGTAGAGTAGAGGTAGACTACAGTGGAGCATAGTAGAGGTAGAGTACAGTGGAGCACAGCAGAGGTAGAGTACAGTGGACCAGAGTAGAGATAGAGTACAGTGGAGTACAGTGGAGCAAGTAGAGGTAGAGTACAGTGGAGTACAGTGAAGCACAGTAGAGGTAGAGTTCGTTGGAGTACAGTAGAGGTAGAGTACAGTAGAGTACAGTAGAGGTAGAGTACAGTGGAGCACAGTAGAGGTAGAGTACAGTGGAGTACAGTGGAGCACAGTAGAGGTGGAGTACAGTGGAGTACAGTAGAGGTAGAGTACAGTGGAGCACAGTAGAGGTAGAGTACAGTGGAACACAGTATAGGTAGAGTAGAGTTGAGTACAGCGGAGCACAGTAGAGGTAGAGTACAGTGGAGTACAGTAGAGGTAGAGTACAGTGTAGCACAGTAGAGGTAGAGTACAGTGGAGCACAGTAGAGGTAGAGTACAGTGGAGTACAGTAGAGGTAGAATACAGTGGAGCACAGTAGAGGTAGAGTACAGTGGAGTACAGTGGAGCACAGTAGAGGTGGAGTACAATAGAGTACAGTAGAGGTAGAGAACAGTAGAGTACAGTAGAGGTAGAGTACAGTGGAACAGAGTAGAGGTAGAGTACAGTGGAGCACAGTAGAGGTAGAGTACAGTGGAGCACAGCAGAGGTAGAGTACAGTGGATCAAAGTAGATATAGAGTACAGTGGAGTACAGTGGAGCACAGTAGAGGTAGAGTACAGTAGAGTACATTGAAGGACAGTAGAGGTAGAGTTCGGTGGAGTACAGTAGAGGTAGAGTAGAGTGGAGTACAGTAGCGGTAGAGTACAGTGGAGTACAGTGGAGCGCATTAGAGGTGGAGTACAGTAGAGTACAGTAGAGGTAGAGTACAGTGGAGTACAGTAGAGGTAGAGTACAGTGGAGTACAGTAGAGGTTGAGTACAGTGGAGCACAGTAGAGGTAGAGTACAGTGGAATACAGCGAAGCACAGTAGAGGTAGAATAGACTGGAGTACAGTAGAGGTAGAGTAGTGTGGAGCACAGTAGAGGTAGAGTACAGTGGAGTACAGTGGAGCAGAGTAGAGGTAGAGTACAATGGAGTACAGTAGTGGTAGAGTACAGTGGAGTACAGCAGAGGTAGAGAACAGTGGAGTACAGTGGAGCACATTAGAGGTAGAGTATAGTAGAGTACAGTAGAGGTAGAGTAAAGTGGAGCACAGTAGAGGTAGAGTACAGTGGAGTACAGTAGAGGTAGAGTACAGTGGAGTACAGTAGAGTTAGAGTAGAGTGGAGTACAGTAGAGGTAGAGTACAGTGGAGTACAGCAGAAGTAGAGTACAGTGGAGTACAGCAGAGGTAGAGTACAGTGGAGTACAGTGGAGCACATTAGAGGTGGAGTACAGTAGAGTACAGTAGAGGTAGAGAACAGTAGAGTACAGTAGAGGTAGAGTACAGTGGAGTACAGTAGAGACAGAGTACAGTGGAGCACAGTAGAGGTAGAGTACAGTGGAGTACAGTAGAGGTAGAGTACAGTGGAGCACAGTAGAGATAGCGTACAGTGGAGTACAGTAGAGGTAGAGTACAGTGGAGCACAGTAGAGGTAGCTTACCGTGGAGTACAGTAGAGGTAGAGTACAGTGGAGTAGAGAAGAGGTAGAGTAGAGTGGAGTACAGTAGAGGTAGAGTACAGTGGAGCACAGTAGAGTTAGAGTAGAGTGGAATACAGTAGAGGTAGAGTACAGTGGAGCACAGTAGAGGTAGAGTACAGTGGAGTACAGTAGAGGTAGAGTACAGTGGAGCACAGTAGAGGTAGAGTACAGTGGAGTACAGTGAAGCACAGTAGAGGTAGAGTACATTGGAGTACAGTAGAGATAGAGTACAATGGAGAACAGTAGAGATAGACTAGAGTGGAGTACAGTAGAGGTAGAGTACAGTGGAGCACAGTAGAGGTAGAGTACAGTGGAGTACAGTGGAGCACAGTAGAGGTGGAGTACAGTAGAGTACAGTAGAGGTAGAAAACAGTGGAGCACAGTAGAGGTAGAGTACAGTGGAGCACAGTAGAGGTAGAGTACAGTGGAGTACAGTAGAGGCAGAGTACAGTGGAGCACAGTAGAGGTAGAGTAGAGTGGAGTACAGTGGAGCACAGTAGAGGTGGAGTACAGTAGAGTAAAGTAGAGGTAGAGAACTGTAGAGTACAGCAGAGGTAGAGTACAGTGGAGTACAGTAGAGATAGAGTACAGTGGAGCACAGTAGAGATAGAGTACAGCGGAGTAGAGTAGAGGTAGAGTACAGTGGAGCATAGTAGAGGTAGAGTACAGTGGAGCACAGCAGAGGTAGAGTACAGTGAATCAGAGTAGAGATAGAGTACAGTGGAGTACAGTGGAGCACAGTAGAGGTAGAGTACAGTGGAGTACAGTGAAGCACAGTAGAGGTAGAGTTCGTTGGAGTACAGTAGAGGTAGAGTACAATAGAGTACAGTAGAGGTAGAGTACAGTGGAGCACAGTAGAGGTAGAGTACAGTGGAGTACAGTGGAGCACAGTAGAGGTGGAGTACAGTGGAGTACAGTGGAGGTAGAGTACAGTGGAGCACAGTAGAGGTAGAGTACAGTGGAGCACAGTATAGGTAGAGTAGAGTTGAGTACAGCGGAGCACAGTAGAGGTAGAGTACAGTTGAGTACAGTAGAGGTAGAGTACAGTGGAGCACAGTAGAGGTAGAGTACAGTGGAGCACAGTAGAGGTAGAGTACAGTGGAGTACAGTAGAGGTAGAATACAGTGGAGCACAGTAGAGGTAGAGTACAGTGGAGTACAGTGGAGCACAGTAGAGGTGGAGTACAATAGAGTACAGTAGAGTTAGAGAACAGTAGAGTACAGTAGAGGTAGAGTACAGTGGAGTAGAGTAGAGGTAGAGTACAGTGGAGCACAGTAGAGGTAGAGTACAGTGGAGCACAGCAGAGGTAGAGTACAGTGGATCAAAGTAGAGATAGAGTACAGTGGAGTACAGTGGAGCACAGTAGAGGTAGAGTACAATAGAGTACATTGAAGGACAGTAGAGGTAGAGTTCGTTGGAGTACAGTAGAGGTAGAGTAGAGTGGAGTACAGTAGCGGTAGAGTACAGTGGAGTACAGTATAGGTAGAGTAGAGTTGAGTACAGCGGAGCACAGTAGAGGTAGAGTACAGTGGAGTACAGTAGAGGTAGAGTACAGTGGAGCACAGTAGAGGTAGAGTACAGTGGAGCACAGTAGAGGTAGAGTACAGTGGAGTACAGTAGAGGTAGAATACAGTGGAGCACAGTAGAGGTAGAGTACAGTGGAGTACAGTGGAGCACAGTAGAGGTGGAGTACAATAGAGTACAGTAGAGGTAGAGAACAGTAGAGTACAGTAGAGGTAGAGTACAGTGGAGTAGAGTAGAGGTAGAGTACAGTGGAGCACAGTAGAGGTAGAGTACAGTGGAGCACAGCAGAGGTAGAGTACAGTGGATCAAAGTAGAGATAGAGTACAGTGGAGTACAGTGGAGCACAGTAGAGGTAGAGTACAGTAGAGTACATTGAAGGACAGTAGAGGTAGAGTTTGGTGGAGTACAGTAGAGGTAGAGTAGAGTGGAGTATAGTAGCGGTAGAGTACAGTGGAGTACAGTGGAGCGCATTAGCGGTGGAGTACAGTAGAGTACAGTAGAGGTAGAGTACAGTGGAGTACAGTAGAGGTAGAGTACAGTGGAGTACAGTAGAGGTTGAGTACAGTGGAGCACAGTAGAGGTAGAGTACAGTGGAGTACAGCGAAGCACAGTAGAGGTAGAATAGAGTGGAGTACAGTAGAGGTAGAGTAGTGTGGAGCACAGTAGAGGTAGAGTACAGTGGAGTACAGTGGAGCAGAGTAGAGGTAGAGTACAATGGAGTACTGTAGTGGTAGAGTACAGTGGAGTACAGCAGAGGTAGAGAACAGTGGAGTACAGTGGAGCACATTAGAGGTAGATTATAGTAGAGTACAGTAGAGGTAGAGTACAGTGGAGCACAGTAGAGGTAGAGTAGAGTGGAGTACAGTAGAGGTAGAGTACAGTGGAGCACAGTAGAGTTAGAGTAGAGTGGAGTACAGTAGAGGTAGAGTACAGTGGAGCACAGTAGAGGTAGCGTACAGTGGAGTACAGTATAGGTAGAGTACAGTGGAGCACAGTAGAGGTAGCGTACCGTGGAGTACAGTAGAGGTAGAGTACAGTGGAGTACAGTAGAGGTAGAGTACAGTGGAGTACAGTGGATCACAGTAGAGGTGGAGTACAGTAGAGTACAGTAGAGGTAGAGAACAGTAGAGTACAGAAGAGGTAGAGTACAGTGGAGCACAGTAGAGGTAGAGTACAGTGGAGCACAGTAGAGTTAGAGTACAGTGGAGTACAGTAGAGGTAGAGTACAGTGGAGTACAACGGAGCACAGTAGAGGTGGAGTACAGTATAGTACAGTAGAGATAGAGTACAGTGGAGCACAGTAGAGGTAGAGTAAAGTGGAGTACAGTAGAGGTAGAGTACAGTGGAGCACAGTAGAGGGTAGAGTACATTGGAGTACAGTGGAGCACAGTAGAGGTAGAGTAGAGTGGCGTACAGTAGAGGTAGAGTACAATGGAGCACAGTAGAGGTAGCGTACAGTGGAGTACAGTGGAGCAGAGTAGAGGTAGAGTACAGTGGAGTACAGCAGATGTAGAGTACAGTGGAGTACAGCAGAGGTAGAGTACAGTGGAGTACAGTAGAGGTGGAGTACAGTAGAGTAAAGTAGAGGTAGAGAACAGTAGAGTACAGTAGAGGTAGAGTACAGTGGAGTACAGTAGAGATAGAGTACAGTGGAGCACAGTAGAGATAGAGTACAGCGGAGTAGAGTAGAGGTAGAGTACAGTGGAGCATAGTAGAGGTAGAGTACAGTGGAGCACAGCAGAGGTAGAGTACAGTGGATCAGAGTAGAGATAGAGTACAGTGGAGTACAGTGGAGCACAGTAGAGGTAGAGTACAGTGGAGTACAGTGAAGCACAGTAGAGGTAGAGTTCGTTGGAGTACAGTAGAGGTAGAGTACAGTAGAGTACAGTAGAGGTAGAGTACAGTGGAGCACAGTAGAGGTAGAGTACAGTGGAGTACAGTGGAGCACAGTAGAGGTGGAGTACAGTGGAGTACAGTAAAGGTAGAGTACAGTGGAGCACAGTAGAGGTAGAGTACAGTGGAGCACAGTATAGGTAGAGTAGAGTTGAGTACAGCGGAGCACAGTAGAGGTAGAGTACAGTGGAGTATAGTAGAGGTAGAGTACAGTGGAGCACAGTAGAGGTAGAGTACAGTGGAGCACAGTAGAGGTAGAGTACAGTGGAGTACAGTAGAGGTAGAATACAGTGGAGCACAGTAGAGGTAGAGTACAGTGGAGTACAGTGGAGCACAGTAGAGGTTGAGTACAATAGAGTACAGTAGAGGTAGAGAACAGTAGAGTACAGTAGAGGTAGAGTACAGTGGAGTAGAGTAGAGGTAGAGTACAGTGGAGCACAGTAGAGGTAGAGTACAGTGGAGCACAGCAGAGGTAGAGTACAGTGGATCAAAGTAGAGATAGAGTACAGTGGAGTACAGTGGAGCACAGTAGAGGAAGAGTACAGTAGACTACATTGAAGGACAGTAGAGGTAGAGTTCGGTGGAGTACAGTAGAGGTAGAGTAGAGTTGAGTACAGTAGCGGTAGAGTACAGTGGAGTACAGTGGAGCACATTAGAGGTGGAGTACAGTAGAGGTAGAGTACAGTGGAGTACAGTAGAGGTAGAGTACAGTGGAGTACAGTAGAGGTTGAGTACAGTGGAGCACAGTAGAGGTAGAGTACAGTGGAGTACAGCGAAGCACAGTAGAGGTAGAATAGAGTGGAGTACAGTAGAGGTAGAGTAGTGTGGAGCACAGTAGAGGTAGAGTACAGTGGAGTACAGTGGAGCAGAGTAGAGGTAGAGTACAATGGAGTACTGTAGTGGTAGAGTACAGTGGAGTACAGCAGAGGTAGATAACAGTGGAGTACAGTGGAGCACATTAGAGGTAGATTATAGTAGAGTACAGTAGAGGTAGAGTACAGTGGAGCACAGTAGAGGTAGAGTAGAGTGGAGTACAGTAGAGGTAGAGTACAGTGGAGCACAGTAGAGTTAGAGTAGAGTGGAGTACAGTAGAGGTAGAGTACAGTGGAGCACAGTAGAGGTAGCGTACAGTGGAGTACAGTATAGGTAGAGTACAGTGGAGCACAGTAGAGGTAGCGTACCGTGGAGTACAGTAGAGGTAGAGTACAGTGGAGTACAGTAGAGGTAGAGTACAGTGGAGTACAGTGGATCACAGTAGAGGTGGAGTACAGTAGAGTACAGTAGAGGTAGAGAACAGTAGAGTACAGAAGAGGTAGAGTACAGTGGAGCACAGTAGAGGTAGAGTACAGTGGAGCACAGTAGAGTTAGAGTACAGTGGAGTACAGTAGAGGTAGAGTACAGTGGAGTACAACGGAGCACAGTAGAGGTGGAGTACAGTATAGTACAGTAGAGATAGAGTACAGTGGAGCACAGTAGAGGTAGAGTAAAGTGGAGTACAGTAGAGGTAGAGTACAGTGGAGCACAGTAGAGGGTAGAGTACATTGGAGTACAGTGGAGCACAGTAGAGGTAGAGTAGAGTGGCGTACAGTAGAGGTAGAGTACAATGGAGCACAGTAGAGGTAGCGTACAGTGGAGTACAGTGGAGCAGAGTAGAGGTAGAGTACAGTGGAGTACAGCAGATGTAGAGTACAGTGGAGTACAGCAGAGGTAGAGTACAGTGGAGTACAGTAGAGGTGGAGTACAGTAGAGTAAAGTAGAGGTAGAGAACAGTAGAGTACAGTAGAGGTAGAGTACAGTGGAGTACAGTAGAGATAGAGTACAGTGGAGCACAGTAGAGATAGAGTACAGCGGAGTAGAGTAGAGGTAGAGTACAGTGGAGCATAGTAGAGGTAGAGTACAGTGGAGCACAGCAGAGGTAGAGTACAGTGGATCAGAGTAGAGATAGAGTACAGTGGAGTACAGTGGAGCACAGTAGAGGTAGAGTACAGTGGAGTACAGTGAAGCACAGTAGAGGTAGAGTTCGTTGGAGTACAGTAGAGGTAGAGTACAGTAGAGTACAGTAGAGGTAGAGTACAGTGGAGCACAGTAGAGGTAGAGTACAGTGGAGTACAGTGGAGCACAGTAGAGGTGGAGTACAGTGGAGTACAGTAAAGGTAGAGTACAGTGGAGCACAGTAGAGGTAGAGTACAGTGGAGCACAGTATAGGTAGAGTAGAGTTGAGTACAGCGGAGCACAGTAGAGGTAGAGTACAGTGGAGTATAGTAGAGGTAGAGTACAGTGGAGCACAGTAGAGGTAGAGTACAGTGGAGCACAGTAGAGGTAGAGTACAGTGGAGTACAGTAGAGGTAGAATACAGTGGAGCACAGTAGAGGTAGAGTACAGTGGAGTACAGTGGAGCACAGTAGAGGTTGAGTACAATAGAGTACAGTAGAGGTAGAGAACAGTAGAGTACAGTAGAGGTAGAGTACAGTGGAGTAGAGTAGAGGTAGAGTACAGTGGAGCACAGTAGAGGTAGAGTACAGTGGAGCACAGCAGAGGTAGAGTACAGTGGATCAAAGTAGAGATAGAGTACAGTGGAGTACAGTGGAGCACAGTAGAGGAAGAGTACAGTAGACTACATTGAAGGACAGTAGAGGTAGAGTTCGGTGGAGTACAGTAGAGGTAGAGTAGAGTTGAGTACAGTAGCGGTAGAGTACAGTGGAGTACAGTGGAGCACATTAGAGGTGGAGTACAGTAGAGGTAGAGTACAGTGGAGTACAGTAGAGGTAGAGTACAGTGGAGTACAGTAGAGGTTGAGTACAGTGGAGCACAGTAGAGGTAGAGTACAGTGGAGTACAGCGAAGCACAGTAGAGGTAGAATAGAGTGGAGTACAGTAGAGGTAGAGTAGTGTGGAGCACAGTAGAGGTAGAGTACAGTTGAGCACAGTAGAGGTAGAGTACAGTGGAGTAGAGTGGAGCAGAGTAGAGGTAGAGTACAATGGAGTACAGTAGTGGTAGAGTAGAGTGGAGTACAGCAGAGGTAGAGAACAGTGGAGTACAGTGGAGCACATTAGAGGTAGAGTATAGTAGAGTACAGTAGAGGTAGAGTACAGTGGAGCACAGTAGAGGTAGAGTACAGTGGAGCACAGTAGAGGTAGAGTACAGTGGAGTACAGTAGAGGTAGAGTACAGTGGAGCACAGTAGAGTTAGAGTAGAGTGGAGTACAGTAGAGGTAGAGTACAGTGGAGCACAGTAGAGGTAGCGTACAGTGGAGTACAGTAGAGGTAGAGTACAGTGGAGCACAGTAGAGGTAGCGTACCGTGGAGTACAGTAGAGGTAGAGTACAGTGGAGTACAGTAGAGGTAGAGTACAGTGGAGTACAGTGGATCACAGTAGAGGTGGAGTACAGTAGAGTACAGTAGAGGTAGAGAACAGTAGAGTACAGAAGAGGTAGAGTACAG